>CM034539.1:63055474-63090474 GCA_020002185.1 Paraescarpia echinospica | reverse complement strand
CTAAATCAATCTAACTGTAGCATAATACACGGCACCGAGTCGGATACCCAGTGTAGACGGACAAATATTTTGTAGACTGTAACCAGTTTTCCATTTCTTACTGTGACGTCGTGTCGCACTGTGAAGTCGTGTTGCATACCGCACATACACACACACACGCGCACACGCGCACACGCACACACGCACACACGCACACACGCACGCACACACGCACACACGCACACACGCACACACGCACGCACACACGCACACACGCACACACGCACGCACGCACGCACACACGCACACACGCACGCACGCACGCACGCACGCACACACGCACACACGCACACACGCACACACGCACACACGCACACACGCACACACGCACACACGCACACACGCACACACGCACACACCCGCACATGCACAAACACCACACACACTAACCCATTTCCGGCGTTGAGCAGTAATATATACAGGAGCACACCAGGACAACGTGTCATTGTCTACACGTCGTCCTTTGTCTACACGTCTACTCCTCACTCTCGCCTATGCGTAAGGTGCCGACGTTATACTCACGGAACCGCAAATATCTCCTTTCACGTGTAAAGATATGAATTGCAAAACAAGTAGTGACGCATAGGCCACGTAAACCATCGAGATAACAAAGACACCTTTCTTTTATCACGCACGCCTTGATACTGGACATCGCCATTAGAACCGGACATGACCTTTAAATTATGTCTAGGAATTCAGGGATGGGGTATGTCTGGGAATGAATAGGTGTAAGGTAACACAAAGAAGGGTCGGCGTGCTGCTGCGGACGCCTACATGCCCAGTGGAAGATAAACCCAAAAGCCGTTACGTCGGCGAATAGGCATACCTACAGGTTATTTATGAAACAAGGTGAACGGCGTGACCAACGTCAATTGTGATACCTTCGTGTCCTGTTTCGTTGACGCGATACGCCCAGCGTAACCGCGACGCCTTGTTGGAGTCCGACACGACCAGCTTCGATGAGAGTGTTCCAAGGATAATCTTCTTGAGCGTCAAACTGACGGGATCCTCGTCTTCTGGATAAAACACTCGCCGAATCTCTCCACTCCCGGTCATGTCGAACGTCATGCTGTGAGAAAACCAACATTGAGAACATGTTTCATAATATAACGTAATAAACTATTCACCAGTGCACCTGCTCAAATATATTTGCTTTCGCGAGATCTTCTAATTCTGAGCCACTACATAAACTGAAATCATTGAGCCGTATGTATGTTGTCGAAATGCGCATTATGTTCACCTCGGTAATGCAGCCACCTCGCAATTAAAGTCACCATATGATAGTCCGAAATGCTTTATGTAGTACTAAAGTATACGGATTTAGTCATGCGAACATAGTCACCCCACCATTCAGGTTGTATTCCATTGTATATTGGAATGGTTTATTACACGAATAGACGTACATACCTTCCGTTTAATTTGAGTCGAGACATCTCTGGCTGATATTCTGAATATCACAAATTAACATGTTCGATTACACATTGCAATATATAAGTTAGTCACCCAACCTCTGTGCACAATAAAACAATCAAAGCACGTTATCTGATTTAGTAGTGTGCCCACGTTTTGCCGTGAGGGACGAATTAAAATGAAGACGAGTGGACTATATTTACATTCACACACACACACACACGCACACGCACATGCACGCACGCACACACACACACATATATATATATATGTGTGTGATCCAACTATTCTACTGGAAAGTGCCCCCCATTGTGAATATAAATACATTGTTGGCACAATTCTGAATATTTGTCTAACCACACATCTCGAACACTTAAATACGACATACCCTCAAATTGCATTGCACATACAAATGTATCCATCCCACCGCCTTGCTAAATTATGATTGGTTGTTGGCGTAGTTTTAAACACAACCGTGGCACTAGATGAACACACAGGCACACTGAAGATGAACATGTTAGTTGCGTTGTTTCGATGAAGTGTCTGAACGATTTAGATTGCATTCTGCAATAACCAGAAGACTATTCATAATGTCTGCGTAATCCAATTACATTTTTACAGATGGCATTGCTATGTTTACAATATGTATCTTCACTCAAATACTGAGACGTACAAGATTTTGCAAGTAAACGTAATTTGGTAAATATTTAATTTGCCATTACTTTCATACATACCCATGCCATCTTGGTTCACCCGTATGTCGTATTTGTCCACCGTCAGTCGGCATAGTTGCGTCTCATTGTCAGACCCCAACGGTGCAATCAGCAGCTGAAATTTAGCCATATATATTAATTTAGTAATTGTACTAATGGCAGATTATTTTAATTCATAGTACGTTAATATTTTTTTATATAAATTCTCCCAGTTTCATTTTGAAAAACCACAACCCAGCGGTACGGCATTGTTCTCATACGTATTAAGGAGTATGTATTTACCGAATTGCACTTTTCAAATAAATATTAGAATATGCTAAGCTAATTAATAAATAATAGGATTCCATTTCCATTCCTTCGATCTTCGGATCAGATCAAAAAGAAAGAAAGATCAAGATCGAAAAGATCGTTCGTTTCGTTTTCGATCGGATCGTTTCTCAGCGTCGATCAGATTATGCTTTCGTCAATCAATCACGTTTCCTCGTTCGTCAGATCAATGTCACAATCCATTAAATGAAGGATTGTGCGTGAGTGAGTGTGCGTGTGTATTGTCATAAGCATGTGAGATCATTCGTATTAACCATATTGGCCATTAAACGGAACCAAGTGAGGCGCCATGAAGACCCATCAATACGGTGCACGCATAGAGTGGGCAGTACAAACAACACATTACCATGCTTGGCCTATCACTCACATTTCATACTTCTATCAAGATAGCGGATACAAGTTGTTTGGTAAACGTTTATTTATTTATGCCATGTCAATCCTTAGACAGCGCTATGAATAACCTGTTAATTAGTACTTCTGGTAACAGGTGCTTCATCAAGAAACAAAACATTTATTATTGCACTTTGACTTCAACCTGGGTGTCTATATGGTTGTTTGGTATGCCAGACACACATTGTACTTCACGAAGCCATATATGTGTCGTCTGTACCCGTGGCCCCGGTTAACACTGCTGCCAGTCTTGTTGGTAATAAATGTGATGTTTTTATTGGTAATGATCGCGTACACAGTCGACGTGCTTGGTAAATACATTAGAAAAAACTTTAGAAGCAAGTATCGTCAAAGCACATGTCACATATACATTTTAAACAGAAAAACAGACAGAGGTTCTATACACTAGAGATTACATTAGTGAAACCGGATCTTGTGTATATTTTGGGATGTGGTAGCGCTGTGTATTGTACGTCGGAATACCAATGTACAGGTCCGGGTCCGGGTCCGGGTTCTGACCACCAGTCCTTGTTGCTTTTCGATTAGATGTATACACCAACTGTTAGTAGATCAGAGGCCAGTGGTCCAAGAAAGCGAAGGAACATAGAAAGAGGTCAGGGGATATCGGGGCCTCGGAGGAGATACACATATCACGCTCCAAAATTAGCGTGTTATTAAAGTGTACATATAAAAATCACCAAACTAAGCCATTCCTGCGACTATAAATGTGCGTCCATCGCTATTTAATCCAAATAATGTATTTTGTCTTCACCGTTTATTAATGTCTGTTGGGTCTGTCGATTCGCAGCTGCTCTTATGACAATACAGTAACCCCACCAGGAACATAGTTTAGCCGAGTAGCATGAATGTAACATGAATAGGCCCACTTTCGTGTTGGCAACAACACGCAATGTCACCTAATCAAAAACCTTGTTGTCAGCGAAGATCCGGTTTGACATTCTTATGTAACGTTGCACGGCCAAGAAACGCAATGTCCCATACAGACAGCCAAGGGCCTCTTGCATAGCACCTGTCTCCAAAATTAACGTGACACATTACATCGCACTGTTAAACAAGCACGTTTTTGCAACCCGCATCTTACGTTGGAAACAGCATTGGTAAGGAAGAAGTTAATGGGGTATTTACTGATCAGGGGCGAGAAGAGCTTGCACATGTCCACCTTTGTGCTTTATGTGTGCGTATGTCGGTGTGCGTAGGTGCGTGCGTCGTTGTGTGGGTTTGTAAATGCGTGTGCGTGTGTGCATGCGTGTGCTTGTGTTCGTGCGCGCTCGTGCGTGTTTGCGTGTGTGCTTGTATGCTTGTGTGCGTGCGTGCATGTGTGATGAACTATGTGTGTTCATGTGTGTTTGTGTGTGTGTGTCCGCGCGGGCGCGCGCGTGTGTGCGTGTGCGTGCGTACGTGTGGTTGCGAGTATGCGCGAGGTTGTTAGCGTGTATATGTGGTCGGATGCCACATTTTGTTGATCAGTTATATAAATTATAAATGAAGGATAGTTAATGATTGAGCCTTGCGGCACACCAGTAGAGATGTTTAATTAATGCTATGCACTCCAAGGCGCCGTTAAAGGGACGTAGTCTGTTCGTAGCAGTTAACTCAGCCCGACTCGGCCGTATTGCCAATGACGCTTGTTTTGAAACATATTTTTTGTTTACTATTTGAACATGCACCCATGGTCGTGCCTTCAAATTGCGACCGTTGTTACGGACTTATTAAACAAAATGTGGCAGGTAGCATACCTTTAACATAGTATAGTTTTAAAACGTTATATTAATTAATACTTGAAAGACTAGGAGCAGACTACCCCTTTTTAAATTCAACGAACTGATTCACGTTAGACGCCATACTACGAGGCGTGCACTTCAATCTTTTGACTTGTAAGTTTCATTAATGACTTAGAAAACCCACGGATTGCATCAGTAATATATAACCTGTTATACCTTTTAATATACAGAAATGTTTCTGACTTTATATCATCAATGTGTAATATTATCAGCCTTTACTGCCAGGGTTATTTTTTGAACAAATAATAAATATATATATCAAATACAAAAGAAGGACGTTCACATTGAAAGAAATCATTTCTGAATATGGGTACCAGTATGAAATTATGATCAAAGTTAGGCAATGGCAAAATATAAGGTCACCGAACTAAGTTCTGCTTGTTACGCTCTTTTTTGCCTTACCAAAACATATACGTTACAGTAAGTGTTAGTATTATTACACATCAATTACAATCGTGTTAGAAAATTTAATATGTCTGTTGTATGTATACATGCTTACATTCATAAATATACAGGCTTTATATATAAATACACACACACACACACACACACACACACACACACACACACACACACACACACACACACACACACACACACACACACACACACACACACACACAAATATATATATATATATATATATATATATTTGTAAGTCTTTAAACGACAGTCGCGCCATTGTTCATGCTGATGGATGATCTTCATTGCGTATGCTATACACGAGAGCCGAACGCTCACATCGCTTCTCACTAGCGCTGCCTAGGGAAATTTCATTAACACAATACCTTTGCAAAATTAATCAAATCAAATAATCAAATAAATTTATTTTGCAACAACAACAACATAACAGTAGACGTAGACAAAACACCGGTTTTAAACATTTAAGTTGTGTTGCATGGTGGTCACATGGCATGTTATATGCCGTCTTCCTGTGACCCCATAACCATATATTTCGAATTATATTTACACATACGTATACGATGATTATCACGAGTGTATGATATCTTTGTGTGACAACGGACTGGGGATGAGATGGAGAAGGAAACGAATTAGTGTAGGAAATTACTGTTAGAAAACACTGATAAGAAATTTGTGCGGATCCAAACATAAATATAAAAAGTAACCAAATATTTAATTGCCCTCCGCACATCTGGGATTTAGGCAATGCACGTGGCTGATATTGTTGTCTATATATTGATTGGATAATAACGATTTGAATCTGTGTCTGGATTTGACGTTTTGTATTTTATAATCGAGATTGTTCCATAGTTTTATAAAAATGGTGTTTAGGTAATTTAGATGAAAAATGTGTTCTGGGCTTCTCTGTATATAAGAAGTTACGTTGTCTAGTAATTCTGGTATTAGTGGCTAAATTCTTTTTTGGTATATAATGTTTGAAGGATTTAGGCATTGTATTATGGTGATAGTCATACATAAATAGTGAGACATGCAACCTGTGAATATCAGTAATTTTAAGTATATTTTCAGATTTGAAGATAGGATCGGTGTGAGTTCTATATCTTTTTTTTTCGTATAGTGCGTTTTTGTAAAATGTATATCTTTCTTATGGTATTTCCATTGCCCCATGCTTGTACACCGTAAGTTAAGTAACTTTGAATTAAGGTATAATAGAGAGTTTTTAAAGCATTGTGTGGCAAAATGTTTAATTCTATTAATTGCAAAATATTTTAGAACTGATTATGTTTTTTCCATGTTAAATGTTTATTAATATGTATTCCTAAGAACTTCACCGATTCTTCTTTGTCATCCTTTCCAACATGATTAATCATTTCACTGTTTATTTTAATACCGTTATTTACCTGGTATTTGCTATTCCGTGGACTAAAATATGCAAACGTTTGTCTTTTTTGTATTTAATGACAATTTATTGGCACAAATCCAATCGTACAAATGTATTAATTCTTGGTTTATGCTGTCAATTAAAGTATCAATATGAGGACCTGATTGGTAAACAGTTGTGTTATCTGCAAAAGATAATAAATTCAGAGACGTAGAGTTAGTTATAAAATTATCATTGACATAAATTAAAAATAAGATTGGTCCAAGTATGGATCCTTGGGGCACTCCATTTATTATGTTTTTTGGAGATGATTGACATTTGTGTATCTCAGTATATTGTTTTCGATTTTATAAATAACGTATATATACTTTGTTTCTCTTCTTTGTTTCTGTGATTGTCTTCTGGTACAACGTCGTATAAAAATGGTGTTATCTGATCGCCTGCTTTATTTTACAGAATATGTTTATCCGAACCAAATCAGGAAAACGTTTTACAAAAGATTACAATCGTTACAAGTTTCTATTTTACACGAGATCATATTTCTAATTTTCATCTGTTCTTCTTGTATCATACGGCTGATAAGCCATGGGTTACGGACTGGTTTAGAGCACTAGTACGCAAAAGACAGCGCGCTCACATGAGTGGTGATTTGAACCTAGCCACAATGTCGCCTACTAAGGTAAACCGCGCCGCTTCGAGACTTAAGTACGACTTTTAACACAGATTGCAGCAACGAATGAAGCAGGATCCCACGATTGGTGGAAACATATGGACAAATAATGGGACATAAAACAAATACCAATTCGTGCATGCAAGGCCTCGCCAACAAAACAACGGATGGGGATTGTGGTTTACAAATACCAATTCGTGCATGCAAGGCCTCGCCAACAAAACAACGGATGGGGATTGTGGTTTACAAATACCAATTCGTGCATGCAAGGCCTCGCCAACAAAACAACGGACGGGGATTGTGGTTTACAAATACCAATTCGTGCATGCAAGGCCTCGCTAACAAAACAACGGACGGGGATTGTGGTTTACAAATACCAATTCGTGCATGCAAGGCCTCGCCAACAAAACAACGGATGGGGATTGTGGTTTACAAATACCAATTCGTGCATGCAAGGCCTCGCCAACAAAACAACGGATGGGGATTGTTTTTTACAAATACCAATTCGTGCATGCAAGGCCTCGCCAACAAAACAACGGACGGGGATTGTGGTTTACAAATACCAATTCGTGCATGCAAGGCCTCGCCAACAAAACAACGGACGGGGATTGTGGTTTACAAATACCAATTCGTGCATGCAAGGCCTCGCTAACAAAACAACGGACGGGGATTGTGGTTTACAAATACCAATTCGTGCATGCAAGGCCTCGCCAACAAAACAACGGATGAGGATTGTGGTTTACAAATACCAATTCGTGCATGCAAGGCCTCGCCAATCAAAACAACGGACGGGGATTGTGGTTTACAAATACCAATTCGTGCATGCAAGGCCTCGCCAACAAAACAACGGACGGGGATTGTGGTTTACAAATACCAATTCGTGCATGCAAGGCCTCGCCAACAAAACAACGGATGGGGATTGTGGTTTACAAATACCAATTCGTGCATGCAAGGCCTCGCCAACAAAACAACGGATGAGGATTGTGGTTTACAAATACCAATTCGTGCATGCAAGGCCTCGCCAACAAAACAACGGATGGGGATTGTGGTTTACAAATACCAATTCGTGCATGCAAGGCCTCGCTAACAAAACAACGGACGGGGATTGTGGTTTACAAATACCAATTCGTGCATGCAAGGCCTCGCCAACAAAACAACGGATAGCGATTGTGGTTTACAAATACCAATTCGTGCATGCAAGGCCTCGCTAACAAAACAACGGACGGGGATTGTGGTTTACTACTAATTAACGAGTTTTTTTGTATCTGTACGTGAACATTTACCTCGTTTAAATAAGGACAATCACTAAATGAGGAATTGCCAAACCAGTATTTCACCAGTGTGGCAACTCTCAAACCATAACATAATGTTAAGGTGAACAAAGCTACAGGGCCTGATAATATTCCTGCTTGGGTGTTAAGAAACCACGCAGACGTCCTTGCTCCTCCGTTAACTGCTATTTGTAATAAATCACTGCGAGAAGGAGTAGGCCTACTTCATATGGAATGGAAAATGGCGAACGTACTACAGTTGCAAAAAATAAATCCACCTGCGTCGATTGAAAAGGACATTAGACCAATACCACTAACTTCAATAGCTGCTAAGGTGTTTGAGTCAACCGTAATGAAATTGGTGAATGAAAAAAATGAAGAAAAAATAGATTCTAGACAATTTGGTGGAATTGGTGGAAGATCTACAACAGACGTTCTCGTCGAAATGGCACACATGTGGTATGAGGTGATTGATAAACGTGATTCTTAGCAAAGCGTTTACCCTCGTAAATCATCATTTGAAACTTCAAAAGCTACTATTGTATGATTTGCGCCAACACATTATAAAATGGAAGGCGCATTTTCACTAGACAAGAACAACAAGAACAATAATAAGAAGTTTATTTTGAACCCAAAATATAATAAATATTTCAGGTATATACATTTACACGAATAAAATATAATATGCACACATACTAATGTGTGTATGTACCATGTTTGAACCAGTATAGTAATTAATTAACAAATAATCACCTTTTAATTTTATGATAAATACAGGGTCATTGGCTCCGATTAAGACACATTGTTGTTATTATAGGAGCCACGGCAGTTATGACAAATATAAAAAATATATATGATGGCCTTTCAAGTTATGTGTGTATCTAAATTATACAATCGTGTGAATTATAAGTGGCAGTAAATGTTTTTATAGAGATTGATATAATCAAAACTGTGTATGTACTTGATTATTAAAATTTTCCTTCATTTATTAAAAATTAACACTACTGATTTTGGTTGCATGAATAACAATTTAGAAGTGTACATGTATCTTTGTATTTTTTTCAGAAGAAACTTTTTAGTATCAATTGCAAAGCCTCGCAGGCTATGAGTATATATATTTTTTCTTTCACTATTTCAGGAGTGTCGTTTATAATGTTAGGCAAGTTATATTTAAGACATTGTTTTGCAAAGTCATGTTTAGTTCTGGCAGTATGTATATTTTTAGATTTCCGAGTGGCATGCTGGTGTATATTAACATTTTATGTAATCTGCCATTTTAATAAGTAAACAGGTATATTTGTGTGCGCGTATTTAAAGTAAAATTTTAATTTTTGTAATTTTAATTGATCTTCTATTTTTAACAAATAAAGTTGTTTAAAAGTGGCTCTGTGTGAGAATTGTATTCACTTGACGTTATTATATTAACAGCTTTTTTGGAATTGTCATCAATCTGTTTCCTTTGTATCCCCATGCCATAATACAATAGTTTATATGTCATAATATTAACGATTCATATAAAACAAATATTTCTAGAGGTAATATATGTTTTAGCCTATTTAATATGCCAATAATTTGTGCACATTTATTAGAAATGTTTTCTGTATGTCTTTTTCAATTTAAATTTGAATTCAGGGTTAACCCCAGGAAATTAAACTCATCCACTTTTTCAATATATGTATTATCTATTTTAAGTGTAAGGGGTCGTGTACCTTTATTGGGGACTTGAAAAATAATATATTTAGATTTAGTTTTATTTAGTGATAGTTTATTTATAATTAGCCACTCAACAACTTTGGAAAGTTCACTGTTTATTAAATATTCAGTTGTGTTGTATTGTATACAATTACTTAAATATGTTATAGTAATAAATAACGTGGTGTCATCGGCATACATTATACATTTAAATATGCTATTAGCTTGTGAGAAGTCATTTATATATATATAATACATAACAATGGCCCAAGGATTGAACCTTGTGGGACACCGACTGCTATTGGAAGAATTTCAGACTTTATTTCTTCAATTTCAACATACTGTTTCCGATTGCTTAAATAATTTTTTAACAGAAGTAGAGCTGTTAATGCCATAATATCGCAATTTATGTAATAAAATTATGTGGTCAATAGTGTTAAATGCTTTAGAATGATCGAGAAATATGTTAATAAGTACGTCAGCATATTAATTAAATTTAGGAATTACTTTGGCAATTTTTGAGTTTTTATTAATTTTGAAGAAATACCATCAAATCCACAACTGTTTTTTGAAGGAAGATTTTGTATCGTTTTCTTTACTATTTCTTCATCAATGTCATGAAATATAAATATCATATCTATGTGTTTATTTAAATAATAATTAAAGTTGTTATTGCCATAATATTTAATATCATTTGCAATAGTGTGAGGTATGTTTGTGAAAAAAAGTATTACGTTTATTAGCAACACTTTTTTATATGTTAATTTTACATCATTTTCTATAAAATAAAGTTGGGAATTTTTGTTGTGTTTTAGTTTTTTCAGATAGAAAATCATTTATAGTTTTTCAAGTATTTCATATATCGTTTTTGTACCGGTTAAACATGACTCAAAATAAATTTGTTTTGCTGCACGAATGCTTTTCCTTAATATTCTATTATACGTGTTGAGGTTAATGCTAATTGTTTCATAGTTTGGTGAATTTGGGTTAGTTAATATTAATAGTTTATAAAGTTTATTTCGGTACCTAATTGACTTGAGCAAGCCCTGAGTAATACATGCAGATTTCTTTATGCTTATATTTATCAAATTTTACTAATTTGCTTGGCATGTGTTTTTTAGACCGTAGAATCTCTTTATATATTATATCATAAGTTAAATTTGGATCAGCATTTGGGATTTTATCCAGTTTATTGTAAATTTCATCTGATCTAATTTCATGTCTAACGTTCTGCATTGCCTCTGTGCTTAATATATTTATTTTTACATATTTAGGAGGAGGGTCTGTCTTTTTGGTGATGTCTAAGATCATGAAGTATGGTTGATGATCAGAGAATCGTTTAATTAATATCCCTGCCGTACTTTCTAATACAACTTGACCAAATACAAGTTTACAAAAACCGTTGTCTATCAGGGTTCCGGGTGTTCTTGTAAATCTAGTGGGAAGAGTTATTTGGGGGTAAAGACTGTGTGGTGTTAAGGTATCAAAAATTACTATAAATATCATTTTCATTTATTTTGAGTAAGTTTATATTAAAATCTCCTGCAATAATTAGTTCATGATTACAAATTTCCAGTGATGCTACAGCATTTATCTCTTAATTTTGTGGTCTATATACGTTCCCAATGGTTAATGTTTTTGACAAATCACAACCATTTACTTTAATAATCAATCCTTCCCAGTGTTCATATATATTAAGGTTCATAATTACTTCTGATTTATATTTATTATCAATATATATTACTAAACCTCCTTTACTGCTACAACTTTTGCCTTGGGTTATAGCATTATAACCATGCAACACACATTGAGAAAAATCACCGCCTTCTGCTGCTCTCCATGACTCTTGTAAACATATTACATTACATTTAAAATGTGTTCGATCTAGTTCTTGTACAAATGCCTATAATTCACTAAATTATGAATTTATGGATTGTATATGTGTGCTTAATATACTAAAACAGTCTGTTTTTCTCGGCGAAATCACTAAACTTATTAACATCATTATAAGACGAGCGACATATTATTTGTAATCATTAATCTCAGTATCATTTATATCTAACATGTCACTTAAACTGTTATTTTGTATACCTCCTTAGTATGACAGATGTCAACAACTAAAATAGAAAATGTATATTCGCATTCTGATCACCCAAACGGAGGGTACCACAGAGAACCATATCTGGACCTAAATGTTCCCTAGTCTACATAAACGATTTAGAAACGCCCGTTATATAAGTATGTAGATGACAGTACATTATTCGAAGTATGCGATAGAAAAGGTGCATCTGTTAATACAAGAATCGGTTGACATTGCCGCCAGGTGGACAGAACAGAATAGAATGACATAAAACTTAATTGAGGAAAATCAAGAGAGATAATTATCAGTTTTGCACAAGATGGTAATTTTCTAAATACCATACCAAAAGTACAGATCAATGGAATGGATGTAGATCAAGTAGACCATGCCAAACTTCTCGGTGTTACAATTTCACATAACCTTACATGGAATAAACACGGTGAGAATATCATGAAAAAGGCTGGGAAACAATTAAAAATGTTGTATCAATTAAAATGAGCTGGAATTGAATATGCATGCCCCGTATAGCATACTAATTTACATCAATACTTGTCAGACAATATTGAAATGATACAGAAAAGAGAACTAAAATGCATTTTCCCTGGTACAAGTTATGCTGACATACTTAGTTATTTTGGCTTACAGACTTTGATAGAAAGACGAGACTGTCCATGTGAAAAAATATTTCAACAAGATGAAAATTAGCACACACAAATTATATCATGTGCTACCTAAAAGACACACCAATTATGATATAAGAGGGAGTAATATGCACCCATTGCCAAGAACCCGCACGAACATATAGTAATTCTATAATACCATGGGGGTTATGCAACTGGCAATAAACATGAAATGGCAAAACAAAGATTGTATTACTAATGTGTAATGTTTCGCTGCAGTAATTGTATTCTTTTGTCGACTGTATAATGTGAATCCAACTCGGCTGAGTTGCTAATAAATATGTATTATCTTTTATCTTTATTGTTTTCATGAGCAATGATTATATTGAAAGAAAAAAGTTTTTTATTTCTTATCACAAGGTTAACTAAAATGTGGAATATAAAGGATATGGTCTCATAAGAAAGAGCAACCGCGTATCATTCAAAACAGATTTAATCATTTCTTTAATATTACTATTTACAGACCCCTTCGTCGTGGAGAAAACTGCAACAAGAGGGTATCTGTATAAAATAAGTAAAGCGCACGCCAGGTTAGATACCCTAACACTCACACTCACACAATGACATCGGTTAACCGGCTAAAGTGTACTGTTTTAAGAATTTCGCACACCAAACGATCAAAACTATGCCAACACCAAATGTCATAGACGTTTCAAAATTATATCTATATGGCGATAGTTCTCGGAAAACCAATCAGGCAAGTCATGCGTCTGTATCCCATTTGCACTACATGACGTTTTGAGACACATCACCAATGAATTCATGATCATGACAACATGAGCTCATGGTTTTGTTCTCAAACATAAAATAATACCCTTCCTCAAATGATATAGACCATTGTGAGTTAAGTTCAGCAATGATGCTTATGTCAAAAGTGATAGCGATGAAAGAATCAACAGCATGTCGGCATTGTTAATGACGACAGCAGTGATTACGGAATTAGTCGGAAGTGTTTTTTTTATACCGACGTCTCTATGTTTACTAATTCTTATCGCTAACAAGCATGCACGCACTGCATGCTAATCACATCATGTTTAAGTCCGAGTTAATTAATATAGCATTATATCAGTTATCTGATAATGTAGTTGTATTTGTAATTATAAACTATTCATTCCACATACCATTTCAATATTTCTATTATTATAATATTATATTTTAATACCAGTCTAGTAAAAACATGATGACTTATTGTCATAGTTTTGTGCTAGTGCTACAACTTGGAACGTAGCTAGTACCCACCTGCGCGGCTACTTTGATAAGTGCGACGTCTTTGATGTGAGTGAATCCCTCGTACTTGTACGTGTATTCGGTGTCCGGCTGGAACCACACCGTGTGTTGGGCTTGTGGACAGACGACGGCGTTCAGAGACAGTGACAAAAACAAATAAAGACAGAACCGCCATACTATAGTGGCGCACATGTTTCTGCAGGTCCCTAGGGGGTAACACTTGTATCGGTCTATCTAGCGCTCCGCCGTTCACTGGTAAATCGACCACCGTAAACATATACAACAACTAGACGTCCGTCCGTGCTCGAGCCTCGGTGAGCTTCGCCGCGGTCCAGTGGTTCGCTTGGAGGCGGTTTGACAGTTGACACTCGGTGGCTCGCGCCAGTCACCCCAACCCGGTACTAACTCCGGCGTAAATTCCCAGCCGACACGTTGTGCAGACGGTTAATGCCATACACATTTGCAAAATAGACGCGTTGTTTCGAGCAACCCGGATCTGGTAATGTGAGTAACCGGCAGAGAACGTCGAGGTATCTCACAACACCGATGTTGCACAGCGGACTTCCCGAATCTGAGACGTTGGTTAATTAGTAATAAAACACGTATGAGTAAGTCATCAGTGCCAACAATAACATCCACAACATGCATTACAAGTGGTCGGTTTAACACAGTTCAGCAGCATTCACGTATGAAATGCCTATCTTTATTTAATAATTTATTTAATTCGGATGTATATATTTCAAAGTTCTGCAAAATGTTTCAACCGGTTTGATTTAGAGCGTTACAAGGGATCATCTCAGAAAGTCGGTATCCGATATCAGACGAAAATACTTTCGTTTGGGGATGAGGGGGTCAGAGGCAGTTTCGTCTGGCGTCAGACATCGATATGTTACGCTTCGGACCGATACTGTTAATTTATTGGTATCATCATATCAATGTTTACACACTTTCGTCTGAGGGGAGGGGTGGGGGCTGATGTCAGGTGGAAGTAGTTGTGTCTGATATTGGACGTTCAATACGTGGGTGTTTTACTTGATTGTTCCATTTTCTTTTTTAATAGGTATTTAATGAACACGACGCAAACATAAGCTAAACGACTCATAAAACGGATGTGCAATTAATGCGAATCAAAAACGTGAATATGTTCTGTGTAGATATGACACTGTATGAACTATATCCGGGACGGATTTTAGGTTAAACGGAAATCGCTTGAGTCAGACCCGTTTTGGGAAAACTGGCAATGATCCAACTCAAGAAATCCTTATTTATCTATGGCTGACAGCGGTGTTGTTAAACAAGTGTGTTTTTATAAGTACTCAGGTTGAGTTAAGAGAACCTCAATCACCCTGCTCTGTCGCCGTTTTCGGACATTCTTATAGGTTGAAGATTAATATGTCCTACCGGCCTGTTGGGTGGAACAGCATATTGGAGTTGGATTCTGCATTGAACACCGTCTACGACAGTAGTGCAAGTGTTAATTAGTCAGACACACGCAATACTGCTTATGTTCTTTGTTACATTCTTCTGATAATAAATGTGCTGTTTACTTAATTTACTCGAAGAGTATTCCGATTTCTTCCTTTCGTACTCTTGTTGACACAACGTTTAAAGCGTCCAGTGTGCATAAGTTGCATTTGTGGTAGGTTTATCTGTGTCAAAAGTAACGCGGAATGAATGCATCATTGCCACTCAGTTTGACATGCCAATCACAGCAGCAGGTGGGATACTATGTGCATTCATATCTCATTGTAGACCATCTTTGACGCCAGTGAATGATGTGCCTATAGGCCTTACTCTCTTTCCCATAGTCCAGCTCATGTTAAAGATATATTTGTGAAATATATTCTCCATCCTTGTACATCGACAACGTAGCACAGTACTGCTTCTGTGGATGTCTATCTAGCTAGAACATACACGACTAACGTTGTCGATTACGGAACTTCAATCCAAAGATGTCTACAGCGATAAACGAACACGACCATTTGGACAGGACGTAAGTCCATTGTTAACGAGAAAACACGCACTTGTATCGCTGCCGGCAACTGGTGGGAAGTTGATATCGCATAATGGCAGCATCATCAACCAAGAAGATCCGGATTTCAGTTACTCTCTGTGGGGATTTCCACTGTTTAGTTCCGCATTGAGCACAAAAGGCTTTTTCACAGAAAATTGATCTACTGGGATAACATTCTCGCATTTATGAATATACTAATTTTGAGATGATTTTTAAAATGCGGTTATGGTTATATTATCAACACATGTCAATACAAATTGCGGATGAAAGAGTCAGTGTATAAAGACAAATTCTTATTAATTGAACATAGTTAAACATTGCGTAACATGCATATAGCTTCAATCCTATTCATTGCGGTGTTTCATGGTATATGTTGAGCAAGTTGTAATCGATGACAGCATTATCGGGACGCGGAAGCGAACGTGGAAATAAAACATTATGTGCATGTGTCATTGCAACTGCAATGCATACCGGTTTATAGTGAAATTGACATGGCCACCTGAATGAAAGGTGTTGTATAGCCCCATTGCTCCAATTAAAAGAGGTGAAGTGAATTCTTGTAAGACTTTCCTCCCTGTTATTATCCATTTTCTATTCTCCATATCGGCCGATGTTATTCTCACCGCGTTGTCCTACAGCGGTTTCCACAACTTCCCAATAATATGTATAATGCATCTCGTATTATGATTCCCTAAAAACGTGAAAGGGAAAGGCGTCAGACAAGGTTGTATACTATCCCCAGCATTCTTCAACATCTGCAGCGAACATATAAATAGATTCAATACAACCAACATGTATTGGCTTAAGAAATGATGGCCTGCTACTTCAAAACCTGCAATATGCCAATGACACTACATTGGTAGCGGAAAAATGGAGGATCTGAAAGGATTTATCTCAGCCATCAAAAATAAAGCTAAGAGGTCGGGCTTCTTCTCAATATCAAAAATATATAAAACAATGTCAACTGCACAGATCAATGATATCCCTATTAACGGAGAACAAGTGGAAGTGGTCAAGGAATATATTTTCCTAGAATCAAAGGTCAACAATGAAGGAGGTTGCACTCCAGAAATCAACAGACGAATCACGATGGGCAGATCTGCAATAGCAAGTCGGGGCACAATCTGGAAAGACCGGGACATGTCAATTACCACAAAAACTAGAATTGTCCAAGCCGTGGTTTTCCCGGTGACAACGAACGCTTCCGAAACATGGACTACAACTAAAGATGATCGGCGCATCCAAGCTTTTGAGATGTGGTGCTGGCGCCGCATGTTAAGGATCTCGTGAACCAAAAAAGTGACGAACAACTCAATACTTAAGATACTTATTAATCCAATAACACTTGACGGATCTATCATCCGCCAAAAACTAATTACCTTTGGCCATATCTTGCGAACATCACACCTCGAAAAATTATCATTCTCGGAATGATTGAAGGAAAAAAGGAAATATGTCGAATCAGAACCAGGTGGCTAGACGAAATTAAACATGAAACGACCCTGACATTAGAACAACTCGGCCAGGCAACATCAGACAGACGAGAATGGGGGAGGATGTCCTGGAGAATCACCAAAAGTTGGACCCGACTTGGCGGCGCAAAGTGATTTATGTGATATGTAATACTTACTGGATCGCATGGTACTAATATAACACAGAAGGCAAACGTACTACGCATGCTTTTATTATTTCCTATGACACCGGCTGACAGGATAAAACAATAATAATCGAACAAACGTCACTTGCGTGAATGACTTTTACACACGCATGGGCTACGTGCATACATTCCATATGCGGAAATCGTGGGAAAAGTTGTTCAGGTAAATATTTATAAAAGCTGTCTTTTAGTCACTGCAATGTATGCGAGCGTGGTCCACCACTCTCCTTAACTCTAAACATAACCTAACATATTGTGTGTAATATCTGAATTAAGGAAGAGACCCACATTACCAGTTGGCTCATATTACCAAACCCTCCACTATAAGCACAACGGAGATTCGTGTGCTGCGTACCGCCAAACACTGCGTACATTCTATAGTGCTACATTATGTGTCTAGAAGGACTAGCCTCGTCACTATAATGACGTGTACTTGCGCCAATGACGCTGACTTTACAACGTAATAAATCTTAACGGAATAAATACCCAACCAGGCTATATATCGTGAGTTGCATTCAGTGGACAATGGCTTGACGTTCGTAGCAATTCCGCACGCACCTTTTTAGTCCATGAGCCAAGCATGCATATATTGAAGTTGATTCTCAAATTGAGGGACTAATTCCCACTATGATTTTAAGTTACACCCATATCTGAGGTGTCCGAAAATTGGTGATGGACATTTCAGAAGCGTAGCTTATTACCTTTTTTGACGCCATCTTTAAACATGGCTGCCACTTTTAAGCGGAAATCATGCTATTCAAAACGAATGTTCTGCAGCCAAATCAAGCGATTGTATCTAAAAACTTTGCAAACGTAAGTTGTTAATAATAAACATACTAGTACGGCAATATTCATATAATCTTTTTACGATCATTATTGTCAAAGATATAGGGGAAAATATCAATAATTTTTTTTTTTTTTTTTATCAAAACAAATGTTTTATTTCAGTTTTTTAATGTTGTAATGATATAAATTATAAATGGTTTACTTTCTTATGAAACGTTATGCGATTGGCTACTTTTCTGTCATTTCAAATATGTGTGTACTGCTTATGTATGCTGTCGGTACTTCGAAACAAAAGTGTACTGAACATGCCTCAATATTACCCTTTGTGGTGTAACCCGTTGCCGCAGTAATCGATTGTAACCACACTTTACTTTACCATGTGCTTCAGTCCAGTGCTTTCAGGAGGTAGCTAGGCATAACTTCTAGTCAACCAAGATCTTGTCTGCAAAGTACAAAGATGGTGCCTCTAAACCCTCCGTCATTACATAAAGTACCGTGAGGTATGGGTAATGATATTTCAAATGACAAACTTGCGAAGTCGAGCGTAAATTGGGAGTAGCTGTAATGGGCCAACTTTCGTTTCGTTCTGCTTATCATGGCGCCACCTAGAATGAAGTAAATGTAAGATGACCGAATCTGGTGTAAATATTAAACGGAGAAAGTGGAACATGGAAGAGCAACTTGTATAATTTGCAGCAAAACATCAGACATATCTGAGCTGAACAAACCAAACGATTCCGATTCATGCCGGATGCTATGCGAGGCGAGGTGAGTGAATTTTCGGACATTCAAATCCACTACCACAGGGCATGCAGATCAGAATTGACGCACAAAAACTCATTGGCAAAATGTAAAGAGCAGTTGAGCAGTTCCTGAGCAGATATGCCAGACCCTGCCATAGACGATCGACAAGAGATGAACCTGCATGTAACAAAATACCCGAAGTGGTCACACACTCGGGAAGCCCATAAGCCTGCAGTCGAACTTCGTGCAGACAAACCAGTGAGGGAGATAGCAACAGCTCGCATGGACGAGAAGGTGCTGGCTGTGACTGCGCGATATATCGTTGCAGCTGAAGCGCACCATCGGTCTTGCTATAGAGATTATACAAGGCCTAGACACAATAAACAACCACCCACAGAACGAAGTGTGCATGACGTTCAATACAACGTGAATGAAAAATCTTCATTGAGAATCTTGTTTCAATACATCCGGAACGATGTATTTTCCAATTCGCGGATAGTGCCACTAGTTGATTTAACAAACAAGTTCGTTTATTCAATGACATCGACAGGAACAAGCGAGGTCTGCAGCTCTACAAAGAAAAATCTTCGGCGGGAATTAGAGTCCGAGTTTGGTGAATCGTTGATTTTTTCAAGAAAAAAAGTCGCGTGTATCTGATGCCAGAGAATATGTCAAAGTGCGCATTAGGTGCAGATGTATACGTGTGAATTAAAAGCTGGAAGCCTTTGAAAAACTCAACAACGATGATATCATTGTCCAAGCTGCCACCACAATACGAGAGCAAATCAAAGGTACTCCTTATAAGAACAAATGGCCCCCTCAACCAGCTGAACTAACCGCTGATTATGTTGCTATTCCGCCGTCTCTTCAGCTATTTTTGCGGGTCTCATTCGGTGCAACTGAGGGTGGTTCTGCTCTCGTTACCAGGTTGCCATGGTCAATGGCCCAGGGTGTTATCACTGCTGTGAGTGTTGGTGCGGTGAAAACGTTGAAACACATCTTACTTCCGTCGGTTATCAAAACCCTCACAGGCAACGTTGAGGTAATCACAATCTTGAATCGCCTCGGGCATGGGTATTCGTATTCGGTTCTGGAAGAAATTGACACAGCTCTGTGTATTGGCAAACTATCAAGTGTTGACAGCGATGATGTGCCACTTCCTTCCAGAGTACATCATTCTGTCTCGACAGTGTTGGCGTTCGACAACATCGACAGACAAGTTAATGTCATCATTGTCCAACAAAAATCGTTCACGTGCATGCTACCTCAGAGAATATGTACTGTTGCGAAAACAGACAAGAAGCGATCAGTCCAGCCATTCGAGAAATTGCTTCCAGTGTACAGCGTTGGGAAAAGAGCAGACCCATCTACAGTCAAACCAGCTGATTTATCTGGAACTCTTACAGAAGCAGCATCAACAGCACAGCGGAGCAACCACTTGTGGATGTTGACTTTGTTTGCTGGAACCATCTGATCAGACAATCAGCTCTTGGACGGCATTCAACATAATCACAAGGATAAGTGTTGTTGGTTACTTGCCCACTATCAATGCACCTGCACCAGAAATGTCCACATAATATCCTCCCTTCAGCTTGAAGACGTTGCAGTTGTGCTTGATCAAGCTCTGTTCGCAAAGACTACTGAAATAGCGTTGAAGCGTCATAGCCAGTACGCACAAAATTCCTCGTGATGGGCAATATCTACACCATATGCAACTTCATGTCCAGCATTGGGAAATTGTTTGGAGATGCGGGACTTCGAGATCTGGCAATAAAATCTGGTGTCAACGTAGAGAGGATTTCAGGGATGGATGGAGTCGGATCATCCTGAGAATTGTCACAAGCACCACCAACATACTGCAGAGTATTCATGCGAACACCTGCCACGAACCTGTTGTTGCTGCTGTGAATGATAATTTACAAAGATACCGGACTTGTTCGTGGCTTACCTGGATCTTCTACGTCATCACCGTGGCCAGCTGAGTGACCTACGCAAGGTAGAACAAGAGATTCCTGTCATGTATCAACATTTCCAACGAGGCTACTTTTCCGTGCAACTCAGACGAGGAAATCCAGTGGGTGGACCGAATCGCAGTAGATACAAACTACAGAAGAAACGGCCAACAATGACATGCAAACTGCAGGAGGGACAAATGGTTTCAGCCTCCGGTCATGGCAGTGTGCGCTACTACTTAACAGCAGAGCACCGTGCTGTTGCTATGAGGCAACTGCGAGAGACAATCCTTGTCCAGGACCCAACACAACTTAAGCATCATGAACTTGGGAGTACCCGCATACAGAAGGACGAATCAGATGTCAAAACAATTGTAGATCTACCAAAGAACGACTGGGCAAATCCGTTTGGGCAGGTTCCTTCCGATCTCGTCATTATTTCGACAGGTATAGCTGCTACACCTGACATCGCTGGTAACCTCATGCATGCGTTGCAAAAAGGGAATAAGCGTACCAGATGTTTCGGGAACAGTGTCTCCAGGAAGGCAAAGTTTTCTACGACCCTAACAAGAACATAAACTTACAAATGTTTGGTGAAGGCAAGAAGAAATATGTGATGAGGTTAAACAAAGAAATCATCTTGAAGGCTGACAGGAGGTTGTTTGGCACCAAGGTACTAATCACAAAAAACAGGAAGCTTGACATGCACGCTGTGTTTTTCCACCCTCTTGGGCCATTGCCATGGTCACTGGCAAACGTGGAAGGAATTATGAAGAAAACCAACAAGGCTGTTCTTGCGCAGCATCTGGAAAGTATGGTGGACACAGCAGATAATGTTCCTGAGCCACATGCTACACTAATCGATGCACTGACACTCATACAGAAGCTACACGAAGAAAATGGCACTTTTGAAGAGTTATCCGATCACATCTTTGAAACAATGCTGCACGCCGGTCAACGAAGTGGTCGCATTGATGTTATATTCGATGTGTACAGAGACCAGTCGATCAAATCTGCTGAGCGGATCACAGGAAGGTGTCACATTCAAGACAGTAAGACTAGGCAACACTATACAAAAACTGGAGATTTTTGTTGGCGTGCAGTGAAACAAAAACAAGCTCAACAAGTTTCTGACGGAGTCACGGAGAGAGGAATCGAAAAGGGAGAAGCTGGGTAGCCAAACAATGTTCGTTGCATGTGAAGATAAATGCTTCAAGCTTACTCGACAGACGTATAAGGAGGTCGAGGCCCTCAGATCCAGCCATGAGGAAGCCGACACTCGTTTGCTCCTGCACGCACATCATGCTGCACTAAAATACACGTCCCTCGTTGCTGTGGCTGATGACATCATCTGCCTCAGTCTATACAGCGCAGTTAACAGCAACATCTTCATCAGGCGCGGGACACGATCACGCATCAGGATGATTGATATCACAAAGGAGGCTTCTGCAATGTGAAGTGAAGTGTGTTCAGCACTGCCAGGGCTTCATTTTTAGACAGGATGCGACTCAGTCAATTCCTTTGCAAGCCAAGGAAAGATCAAAGCTATGAAAATTGCGCAACAGAATCGAACGTTCCGAGAAGCATTCACCACTCTTGGGACATCGTGGACAATGCCACAGGAAGTGTTCGGCCAAATCCAAGAGTTTACATGTCAGCTTTACTGTAATACCACGAAAGTAGCTGTCGTCAATGATCTTCGCTATCCGATGTCCTGTGTAAAGAAAGGCAACATCGAGTCAAGACAACTTCCACCATGTGAGGAGACGCTGCTGCAACATACACAACGTGCAAATTACCAAGCTGCTGTCTGGAGGCGCAGCCTGGAAAGCTCCCGCTCATTCCCGATCCATCAGCAGGACACGGCTGGGAGTTAGACGAGAAAGGAGAGATCACAATCAAGTGGATGACAGGTCTGCCAGCCCCAGATGTCGTACTAGGTGTCATCTCGTGCCAATGTGCACAGACTGCTCTTGTCTACTAAATGGATTTAAATGCACACCTGCGTGTAAGATACAGAGCTGCTCCAACATGGCTCCAGCGATTGTGACAGCGAATGCGAGCCTGACGATGATTAAAGTCAACATATAAAAAAAGGTAAGCGGAGTGTAAGTTTCACGCAAAATAGTAGAAATTTCCCCCTACTTTAATAATGATCATAAAACAATTATATGAGTATTGCTGTACTCGGAATGCTGTGGCAAACAACCTTTCTGAACACACTTTTAAGATCCAACCGCTAGATTTCTCCGCAAAGCACTACTTTTGAATAGCTTGACTTATTCTTTAAAATGACAGCCATGTTTAAAGATGGCGCCCAAAAGATATTAAGCTACGCTTGTGAAATGTTAGTTACGCAATTTTGGACACCTCAGACATTGCTGTTTCAGAAAATAATAGTCGGAAGAATTCACAAAATTTTTGATTCAAATCTTATCTCGCTCTTGAATTATATAGGCTAATGTTGGCACTGCAGGTGAAGTAGTTATCATGTTAATAAATCGTAAATTGTATATAAGTTACTGTTTCAATTTCTGACAAAACAGTAGTGTAACGCATATACATATATTTATTCGCACACAATTTCATGCAAATCTGCCGAACCGTTTTGTGTTATAAGAGGGAAATGAAGACTGTATTATAGCGTTCCTGTTTACAGACACGTTTTTGTTTCGATTCTTTTGTTAACACACAGAAGCCGTACAGAAGACATCTAAAATGACAGTAACACAGCAAATTGCATAAACTTTCATAGGACAGTAAACAATGGATCATTTATGTCATTAAACATTACATAAACTGAAATAAAAAATATTGTGGAAAAGCTTCAATTTTTGGGCATTTTTCTTGATATTTTCCCCTATATCTTTGAAAATAATGATTATTAAAAGGTGGCATGAGTAATACCGTACTCGTTTGTTTATTGTGAACACCTTTTGATTTCAAAGTTTTTAGATCCAATCGCTAGATTTGGCTGCAAAACACTTGTTTTGAATAGCTTGATTTCCGCTTTAAAATGGCAGCCATGTTTAAAGATGGCGTCAAAAAAAGGTAATAAGCTACGCTTCTGAAATGTCCATCACTCATGTTCGGACACCTCAGATATTTGTGTAACTGAAAATCATAGTCGGAATTAGTCCCTTAATTTGAGAATCAAACCTTGTCTAGCTCATGGACTATTTATGGTAATATAAAGTAATCGTTTTATAGACCGCACCTCGTCAGCGAATTGGGCGTCGGTGTGCGCGTGATAGGAGTGTGCACAACAAAAACATCTTCGACACTTGTTTGTCCTGCTTTGGGAAAAAAGCTCGTCAAGCGCGATCTTTTCTTTCGCCTAGGCTTCTATCTATGCCTCACATCTCGTGGCGTGATTCAATAGGCTCGGTGTTGCGCAAGCTTTCTCGTTTGACCGACTTCTTACACCAATGTTTGTTTTCGTGTCGTCGCTCAAAGTAGAACACAGAGCCGAAACGACATTTCTTCAGCGCAATCAATTGGTTAATGGTTCCACATTTCTTTCAGGTGGCTTCCTGAGTGTTTATTACGTCGGCAATGTATCTACTCCAACCGTTGTTGGCCTACCTGGTTTTCTTTTACCTTTGCTGGATTCATCCTTTATTACACATGTCTCGTATCATTTTAGTTTTCCACTAGCAATATGTATCCTGTCCATGTGCACTTATGTTGAGATAACGTTTTTATTTCCTCGTCAGCTCTGTGTTTGTAATTTTGTTGTTATAATTTATGTTGAGAATGCTTTTGATATTATGAATATTTGGCTTATTCGTTTTGTTGCTTTTGTTTTAGTTATAGTAAGCCATTTTTAAATGACGGATCGTTTTTGTATTTATTCCTATGATTTGTTAAGATATTTACTATTAGTTTAATTTTATTGTTGTGAGTTGTATTTTATTTTAAAAAAACTGTATAAATGGGGATATAGTAGTGTACGTGTGTCTTAGTTATGGCCCATTGAAAATCACGATGAAATGTCTGACATGGTCACCAACATAAAATTAAGCTTTTACTTACTTACTATCTGTACGTCTTAATGTCGTTCGTCCTATTCTCCGTCGTTCTACCAGTCTCATCTTTTTCACAACAAAAGCGTGACAAACAGAAGAGAGTGGAAGAAGGAGAAGAGAAATACAACAAACATGCACATACAGTGTGTCAATATATACTTCAAAGGTTAGGACAAATCAGCAGATGTTTGAAAACAAATTGCATAAAATCGGGATGCTTGGCAAAAAAGTATCGAGAGTGGGAATGTACCGAAGTATATGGACCCATCCCGCAAGGCACCAACGGATAGAACAATAAATTCAGACTGTATATGCAATATCAATTCGGAGGGCAACATGATCACCAATGCTATATGCGCAACGAAGAATCCTTCGTAGACGATACTGCAGAATATGGAACAATAAATAACTCTGCTTACATTTATTGCCCGGTGTTATGTTTATATCGACTTGATACCGCAGACAATGACGTGGCCTGGTGTTAACGACGCAGAAGTTACGAAGAACTCAACCCGGATAACAAACATCCGTATGGCTTGAAGTACAAAACCATGCCATATATAATGAGTTGTATTGATTAAACAACCCACTGGCGTCCGAGGCACACCTTCATGGTAATATAATGACAGCGAATCGGGCGTTAGGTGCATGCACAACATTTAAGTATCTGTCAAAGATATGTCCTGCTTTAAAGAAAAAGGGCTCGTCTGAAACTGTTTATAATATCATTCAATAGGTTCGGTATTGGGCAAACATCCTCATCCAACCGAATCCTTACACAGCCACACGCCGAGGCATAACTCATACGTTTGCTCGCGTTGTTTACTGCAAATTCAAAACAGACCCAGTCGATTTCTCATGAACGCGAAGACATAATGTTAACCATATTTAACTACCAGTGTGTCGGATAGTTCAGTCATTTTGGTAGTTTCTTCATAAATATCTGATATATTTTGTTCTCCGAATTAACTACTACGCTTATTTACTTGCATTAATGTATTCACTCAATGTAGAGCAATGTGTAGAACGACGTTTCTCCAACTACGCTATTGGTTGTCACCACATTTCCTCGCCAATGGATCTCCTCCAAGCGGGTTGGGTCTACCTGGTTGAATTTTTACGTTGAAACCTGCCTCGTGATATTTCCGTTTTCCTTTAGGAGGATGTGTCCTCTCAATGTACAGTTTCCTTTAAGAGGATGATTCCTCTCAATGTACAGTTTCCTTTAGGAGGATGTCTCCTCTCAATGTACAGTTTCCTTTAGGAGGATGTCGCCTCTCAATGTACAGTTTCCTTTAGGAGGATGTCTCATCTCAATGTACAGTTTCTTTAGGAGGATGTCTCCTCTCAATGTACAGTTTCCTTTAGGAGGATGTCTCCTCTCAATGTAGAGTTTCTTTAGGAGGATGTCTCCTCTCGATGTACAGTTTCTTTTAGGAGGATGTCTCCTCTCAATGTACTGTTTCCTTTAGGAGGATGTCTCCTCTCAATGTACAGTTTCTTTTAGGAGGATGTCTCCTCTCAATGTACAGTTTCCTTTAGGAGTATGTCTCCTCTCAATGTACAGTTTCCTTTAGGAGGATGTCTCCTCTCAATGTACAGTTTTCTTTAGGAGGATGTCTCCTCACAATGTAAAGTTTCATTTAGGAGGATGTCTCCTCTCAATGTACAGTTTCCTTTAGGAGTATGTCTCCTCTCAATGTACAGTTTCCTTTAGGAGGATGTCTCCTCTCAATGTACAGTTTCCTTTAGGAGGATGTCTCCTCTCAATGTACAGTTTCCTTTAGGAGGATGTCTCCTCTCAATGTACAGTTTCCTTTAGGAGGATGTCTCCTCTCAATATACAGTTTCCTTTAGGAGGATGTCTCCTCTCAATGTACAGTTTCCTTTAGGAGGATGTCTCCTCTCAATGTACAGTTTCCTTTAGGAGGATGTCTCCTCTCAATGTACAGTTTCCTTTAGGAGGATGTCTCCTCTCAATGTACAGTTTCTTTTAGGAGGATGTCTCCTCTCAATGTACAGTTTCTTTTAGGAGGATGTCTCCTCTCAGTGTACAGTTTCCTTTAGGAGGATGTCTCCTCTCAGTGTACAGTTTCCTTTAGGAGGATGTCTCCTCTCAATGTACAGTTTCCTTTAGGAGGATGTCTCCTCTCAATGTACAGTTTCCTTTAGGAAGATGTCTCCTCTCAGTGTATAGTTTCCTTTAGGAGGATGTCTCCTCTCAGTGTACAGTTTCCTTTAGGAGGATGTATCTTCTCAGTGTACAGTTTCCTTTTGGAGGATGTCTCCTCTCAGTGTACAGTTTCCTTTAGGAGGATGTCTCCTCTCAATGTACAGTTTCCTTTAGGAGGATGTCTCCTCTCAATGTACAGTTTCCTTTAGGAAGATGTCTCCTCTCAGTGTATAGTTTCCTTTAGGAGGATGTCTCCTCTCAGTGTACAGTTTCCTTTAGGAGGATGTATCTTCTCAGTGTACAGTTTCCTTTTTGGAGGATGTCTCCTCTCAGTGTACAGTTTCCTTTACTAGGATGTCTCCTCTCAATGTACAGTTTCATTTAGGAGGATGTCTTCTCTCAATGTACAGTTTCCTTTAGGAGGATGTCTCCTCTCAATGTACAGTTTCCTTTAGGAGGATGTCTCCTCTCAATGTACAGTTTCCTTTATGAGGATGTCTCCTCTCAATGTACAGTTTCCTTTAGGAGGATGTCTCCTCTCAATGTACAGTTTCCTTTAGGAGGATGTCTCCTCTCAATGTACAGTTTCCTTTAGGAGGATGTCTCCTCTCAATGTACAGTTTCCTTTAGGAGGATGTCTCCTCTCAATGTACAGTTTCCTTTAGGAGGATGTCTCCTCTCAATGTACAGTTTCCTTTAGGAGGATGTCTCCTCTCAGTGTACAGTTTCCTTTAGGAGGATGTCTCCTCTCAATGTACAGTTTCCTTTAGGAGGATGTCTCCTCTCAATGTACAGTTTCCTTTAGGAGGATGTCTCCTCTCAATGTACAGTTTCCTTTAGGAGGATGTCTCCTCTCAATGTACAGTTTCCTTTAGGAGGATGTCTCCTCTCAATGTACAGTTTCCTTTAGGAGGATGTCTCCTCTCAATGTACAGTTTCCTTTAGGAGGATGTCTCCTCTCAATGTACAGTTTCCTTTAGGAGGATGTCTCCTCTCAATGTACAGTTTCCTTTATGAGGATGTCTCCTCTCAATGTACAGTTTCCTTTAGGAGGATGTCTCCTCTCAATGTACAGTTTCCTTTAGGAGGATGTCTCCTCTCAATGTACAGTTTCCTTTAGGAGGATGTCTCCTCTCAATGTACAGTTTTATAGGGATTTCATTATTGATGCTTATTTGGGTTGTTTTCTGCGATAACTATATTTGCGCAATTACCCTGATCCTTAGTACTGATGACGTATTTGATAAATTTTAAGAGTGTGTGGAGTGTTGCTATTGTTGTTGTTGTTGTTGTTGTTGTTGTTGTCATTGATGTTGTCGTTGTTGTTGTTGTTGTTGTTGATGATGATGTTGTTGTTGTTGTTGCTATACTTGTTAGGGTTACTCTAACCAATACTCTATTGTCAGCAAAACAATATCTTTGTATGTTTCACAAATACTCGTTTTTTCAACTACCCACCGACGTATACAAAACCACTACGTTGACATTTACCACAACGCCTAATTTAGTATAAACAATACATCTTTGTTTTAAATAGTGTGAAGCCCAACTACAAGGATCCATCACAAGCAGTAGCAGTGATACACACACACAAACACGCACACACACGCACGCACACACACACCCACACACATACACACACACACACACATACACACACACACACACACACACACACACACACATATATATATATATATATGAACCAAATTTAACCTAGATGCGTGTTTTGCAATCTCACTATTCGTGTAACACAGTACATCCACTACACGTTGATCAAGGCACATCAGCTTGACTTTGGACTTTGACTTGTTCATTTGGCCCGATGCGACGACCGTGGTATATGTAGCTATTCATCCATCCACTGTTTGCTCTTAAATACTAACTACTGCTTCGGCTGTTGTAGTTTGCAATACCTTCGCTGGTTGCAATTGGCCTTCACATCGATGGGTGTAGTTCACCACCCATTCCTTGATTTTAGTTAACCATGCATTTCGATGGTTGCTTAACTACTGTGTCGGTAACTGAAAGTAATCACAGTGTCGGTAGTTGTAGTTAGCCAAAGACTTCGTGAACCGTGGTGATGTATTGGTGAGGTCAGTCGAGAGGCCTGGGCTTCAAAAATGGTTGTAGCCATTGCTAACCTTGGGCAAGTTCGTTCGCTCCAGGATTGTCCTAGTTGACGCAGCTG
Source organism: Paraescarpia echinospica (assembly GCA_020002185.1). Taxonomy (NCBI): domain Eukaryota; kingdom Metazoa; phylum Annelida; class Polychaeta; order Sabellida; family Siboglinidae; genus Paraescarpia; species Paraescarpia echinospica. Next base: position 63,060,824 of record CM034539.1, on the reverse strand, counting down.
TATGAATGAGCTCAGAGGTAGGTAGTTGGGTACGAATGAGCTCAGAGGAGGTAGGTAGTTGTTTACGAATGAGCTCAGATGTAGGTAGTTGTGTACGAATGAGCTCAGAGGTAGGTAGTTGTGTATGAATGAGCTCAGAGGTAGGTCGTTGTGTACGAATGAGCTCAGAGGTAGGTAGTTGTGCACGAATGGACTCAAACATAGGTAGTTGTGTACGAATGAGCTCAGAGGTAGTTAGTTGTGTACGAATGAGCTCAGAGGTAGGTAGTTGTGTACGAATGAGCTCAGAGGTAGGTAGTAGTGTACGAATGAGCTCAGATGTAGGCAGTTGTGTACGAATGAGCTCAGAGGTAGGTAGTTGTGTGCGAATGGGCTCAGAGGTAGGTAGTTGTGTACGAATAACGTTCACGCAATAGTTGCTGCCCAGTGTAGTCAACATGGTATTCGATTGAACAAGTCTGCCAGGGAGTTAAGAGTAAATGTTATTTATAATTAATAATATCAGGGCTAGATGCCCCTCTATGTAAGAACTTACCTATACCTTTTTCATTGATTGGTGTATGATGCCGCAGCTTCTACGTGAATTATCCTCCTGGATAAGCCATCCAATGATACTATATATCAATATGCTACAAATGTACACAGTACGAGATCTGATGGTATGGTATATACGTACCACAGAATCATACAAACAATATATCGCCTTTCTATCGCCATCATTTTATTAAATGACACACGCTAGCCCATGCATGGGGCTGTATACCACAGAAACACCGCCCGAACATAGAGTTTGTATTTGTATCAAAGCAAATTAGCATGCAATGGAACCTCGGTAAACCTCGGCATGTTGACACTATTTCACGGGTAATTGAATACTAAGATATGATTCGTTTGTCCGGAAAGCATCGTTTACCTGAATACACTCACTGTGGATGAAAGTGACCAGACTAACGATACTTCGCTCTATTGCCATTCTATTCAGCTATATCAGTAGCAGCATGTATTGCATATTCCATACACGCAACATGTTCCCGATCGCAATAATAATAAAATTCTTAAACTAACACAAATTACGGCAGAAAAAAAAACGTATAAACTTGTTATGGTGAAGCAACTAACTGTACAATAATGATATATATACGCTTGGACACTTGGAATGGGAAGACAACTAGCAACGAAAGCAAGATAAACAAACAAGCGGAATACGACGTCTCGGATGAGACGATTGTGTAAAACGAGATTCGGCAGGATTTGAAAAAAAACGATATAGCGGGAGTGATAACGGAGACTTGTAGCAGAGACAAGAAAACAAGAAAACAAGAAAACAAAACAACCGAGATGAGTATCGAGACCAGCTTCGCGGACTACAGGATGTAAGAGGAGAACAGCACTAATTTAAACCTGACATGATAGGAAATACGACATTATTTCAAAACACGGCCGCCTATAGTTTACAACACTAGCGTCTGAGATGGGAGGGAGTGTCGTGCTCCATAAGTGGTTTCGTTTTATAAAAAGCGACACTGCTGACCCGTATCACAACACGGGCACAACAACACCTACCACTGTGTATACCTGCTACCGCGGTAACACAACTTTAGAGCGGAGCGGGTTGAGCGTGAGTGATCGCTCAACCGCGGCGTGCTCTATTGTTGACATGCCACATCCGTCGCTTTTATGTGTTACTTGATATATAGCTCCTGAAAGAAGGTCGGTGAGTTGAACCGGATACGTGTGGGTCTTGAAATCACGTTGTTAAACATTAAAGATGTGACACACGTACGATCTCGCAGATAAATTATACACATGCACACATGTACACATGCAGGCACACTTATACAGGCACACTCACACACACGTACACGCACGTACGCACACACACACACGCACGCACGCACACGCACGCACGCACGCACGCACGCACGCATGCACGTACACACACACACAATCTGATGTGTTCCGTTAGTTCTGTTCCATCAGCCTGTAGCCGGACTCTGTGCGCACTCGCACGTAAAACGTATTGTGTTCCTTCAGCCCTTTGGCGTAGCAAGCGAAGTTGGTGTAGCCCATGAGACGGCGGAAAGACGACAACTCTCTATAAAAGTATTCCCGCCCAGCCACCGATAGCCCGGCCTTGCCTGGCAGCAGTGCGGGGTAGGACGAGAGGTCGGTGGCGCGATCGATGGCCCAGCGGTTGTGGGTCGAGTATGTGACGCCGCAGAAGCCGGAGTCGACGAGGCAGTCGACTCGGTCCCGGAACATGACTGCGTGTAGATCGATGCACATGACGGAGGCTTGTCTATAGAGAGGCAGTAGCTTCTGCATCAGGCACTTGTTGGTGGCCTTTGTCCATTGGCGACCCTGAAACACACAGAAACCACGATGACCGACCGACCGACCGACCGACCGACCGACCGACCGACCGACGAGTGTGCATTTCCATTGCATTCATTTTGAGAGTAACCCAAATATAGCCTAAACTTGAATATCGCTAAATGACATCGCCCGAGCTGAAACAATGGCGAAACAGTATCGAGTCAAGCGGACGGTGAAGAGAGGTAAAAACCATCCTAGCGCGCCAGGGGTCGCTGCTGCTGATTACGTCAGTGCCAGCCAGCAGTACCCTGGCTGATCGATTTGCGAAACTCTGATTTAAGCTCAGCCTATGGAATCGCTCATTAGATCAGTGGATGTCGGCAGGTCAGGTGGTCATAATAAAACTAATTTCAACCAACAGTGGCTCGTGTTACATGCAATGTTTAGGAAGTAGAAGCAATTATTCGAATATGCAATACTGCTAAGCTGCTCGTGCTAATGGGCAAATGGGTCATTATATATTGGGATTCCCAGAAGTCGTTTATTCGTCTTCAAATTGGGGCGGGTATTTGCGCTGTTCTCACCGATGATGCAGTCGTGACTGGAGAAGTCAATTACTAGTTTGACTCGGCTAACTTCCGCACTTCGCGTAGAGGATCAGCCAGGGCTAGTTTTGCATGGCAAACAGCCCTGGCTTGCGAGGATGATGAAAACGCATAACTGGTCGACCGTTTGCGGCTGTTATTCATGACGGAATATTAATTTAATGCAACGGAAATATGGCCGCGGTTGACAGGTGGCCGTTGGTGAGAGGGGCCATTCAGTAGGGGAACTACTGTACCTGAGAATCGAAGTATGTGTTCTGCGTATTAAAATCTTCACAAAGCTGAAGCTCGAAGTCTGTAATGTGATTCGAGCCAAACACGTCGCACGGAAATCTCTGTTGGAAGCAGCCGTAGAACCGACAGTCGCCGGCGTTGGCGTACGCGATACACTCGGATGTCACATCTGGAACATGAGTACTTCGGAATGATATCGTGTCCTTTCTCTAGGTATTGAACGTTGGGAAAGAGCGGCTAAGTGTCCAACACGTCATTAAATATAAAACATTGTTTGTGTTGTTGCATGCAATCATATACGTGTGCATTTTGCTCCTATGTGCGTGCGTGCGTGCGTGTGTGTCTATGTGTGTGTCTGTGGGTGGGTGTGGGTGTGTGCGTCGTGTGTGCGTGCTTCGTGCGTGTGGAAATGCCTGCGTGGATGTGCGTGCGTGCGGGTGTATGCATTAGTATGTGTGTTAACACACCTGTTTCTTCCTCTTGTGATGACTGGAAACTTCGTTTCAGTTTCTCATAGCCACCTTTAATCGTCTCGAGAAGATTGTTAAAAATGCTTTTGCTCAAGTCGTTGACGCAGTACTTGCCCGTGTCTAACACCTGCACATAATTGAAAGCACAATAGTTACTCAATGACTTTCATTAAACATTTGTCAGTGCAGTACCGTCGGCAAATTAATATTTAACTATACGTGTATATGTGATATATTTGCAAACATGGAGTTGTTCTGCACAACGTGACACATTCGCAGCTTGCTGTAACTGGCATGGTCAGTATACGTACGCTTGACGTAGATTACATAGATGTGAGCAGTTGTTACTGGCATGGTCAGTATACGTACGCTTGACGTAGATTACATAGATGTGAGCAGTTGCTACTGGCATGGTCAGTATACGTACGCTAGACGTAGATTACATAAATGTGAGCAGTTGCTACTGGCATGGTCAGTATACGTACGCTAGACGTAGATTACATAGATGTGAGCAGTTGCTACTGGCATGGTCAGTATACGTACGCTAGACGTAGATTACATAGATGTGAGCAGTTGCTACTGGCATGGTCGGTACACGTACGCTTGACGTAGATTACATAGATGTGAGCAGTTGCTACTGGCATGGTCAGTATACGTACGCTAGACGTAGATTACATAGATGTGAGCAGTTGCTACTGGCATGGTCAGTATACGTACGCTAGACGTAGATTACATAGATGTGAGCAGTTGCTACTGGCATGGTCAGTACACGTACGCTTGACGTAGATTACATAGATGTGAGCAGTTGCTACTGGCATGGTCAGTACACGTACGCTAGACGTAGATTACATAGATGTGAGCAGTTGCTACTGGCATGGTCAGTATACGTACGCTAGACGTAGATTACATAGATGTGAGCAGTTGCTACTGGCATGGTCAGTATACGTACGCTAGACGTAGATTACATAGATGTGAGCAGTTGCTACTGGCATGGTCAGTATATGTACGCTAGACGTAGATTACATAGATGTGAGCAGTTGCTACTGGCATGGTCAGTATACGTACGCTAGACGTAGATTACATAGATGTGAGCAGTTGCTACTGGCATGGTCAGTATACGTACGCTAGACGTAGATTACATAGATGTGAGCAGTTGCTACTGGCATGGTCAGTATACGTACGCTTGACGTAGATTACATAGATGTGAGCAGTTGCTACTGGCATGGTCAGTATACGTACGCTAGACGTAGATTACATCGATGTGAGCAGTTGCTACTGGCATGGTCAGTATACGTACGCTTGACGTAGATTACATAGATGTGAGCAGTTGCTACTGGCATGGTCAGTATACGTACGCTTGACGTAGATTACATAGATGTGAGCAGTTGCTACTGGCATGGTCAGTATACGTACGCTAGACGTAGATTACATAGATGTGAGCAGTTGCTACTGGCATGGTCAGTATACGTACGCTTGACGTAGATTACATAGATGTGAGCAGTTGCTACCAAAGTTATGCGTGTTTTCGTTGCTTTCTCCAATGTACGTAAACCGTTCTCTGAACAGTTCGGATAGTGACACGACTTATGGGAATCAGAGTGATACAAACATACACATTAATATATATATATATATATATATATATAAAGCAGAATCATACGTGTATCAAAACAACACTACAATGCGTCCACGTTTGCTAAATATAAATCTGACACCAAAAATAAT
>CM034539.1:63032974-63052974 GCA_020002185.1 Paraescarpia echinospica | reverse complement strand
ATTTCAAAAACTGTATCATTTATAGAAAAAGGATTTAGAGGAAAAGAAATTGATGATGACAGAAATAGTGACACATCTTACCTTTCGTCTGCCAGAAAGTAAAAGTCCGGACTGAGGTTGTCTTTGTGACATCTGTTATCTGATGCATCTTATTACCGTCCCACAATCCGACGGAGCCTGCACTGCCGTCAGCCTGCGTTACATCAACCATCAAGATACCGCGTTGTCCCTTGAACGTTGCTACTGACGAGGCGGTCTCGGGTGGATCTTTGTAGGTCTTCGTCAGATAAGTCTTCAGCGCTGCCAAGTCGAATATGTACACGTTCTTGTCGGTCCCGATGAACGCCCCCTGTGACTGTGTCTGCGGGATGTAGTGGCCGTCCATCTGGTTGAGCATGGAGGACACCCGCAGGCCGTCGGTTGCCGCGAGGGTCTTCACGTCGTCCAGTCGCAGGTTCCCCGTGAGTTTCTTGAGCAGGTCTTCCCCGCTGATGACGCCGCCCCTCGTCTTGTCGCCAGGGTAAACTGACACGAGCGTTCTGTAGTCGGGCAGGAATTGTGATCCCGTTCTTGCATTGACTGAAATACATGTACACATGTAAATATAGTGCACGCACGCACCCACACCAAGCCACACCACAAACACACACCCCCCCACACACTCACACTAACACACACACACACACACACACACACACACACACACACACACACACACACACACACACACACACACACACACACACACACACACACACACACACACACACACACACACACAGCTTACCATGGAATTATATAAACATATTCAAAACGAATGGAAAAGGAATACAACGCTGCCGATTCATGTCACTTACCTGTCGATTTCGCCATCGTTTTATAGAATGTGTTTGCGATATCCTGCGCAGTTTGCTGGCAATCATTCGTTCTACAGGACAACTTGACTCGCTTGAACAAGTCGGATTTGCTGACAATCACATTGTTGAAATGTTCCAGTCTGCCTTTGCTGGAGACAGATTTGTAGCCGGAGCCGTAGTAACGTTCTAAGACAAAACTCAACTTCAAATGGCCCTCAGCTATCAGCCAGGTGGACAGCTTCTTCCCAAGCACAAAACCATCAATTCCACCCAACAGCTCTGGTCGAGTCGTGTGTTGACCAACCTTCATAATCGTTCTATATCGATATTCTGGTGGGCATCTTGAGTTATCCCAATAGCCACTCATTCCCATTATTTCCTTTGACTTCCTCTTCGCGGAGTCTCGTCTATCGGCAGCGGCTGCTAGAGAACCTGCCAACGTCATCTTGTGAAGTAGAGACAACGCATAGTCCGTCATTTCCCCAGATGGTTTAGTCTTATACGTAGCACCAACGAACACCCCGGCGAGAACAGTTTCGATGGTCACAGCCTCTCCATCCGCATCGATAATCCCCAATTCTCGCTTTTTGTCATTGTTCGCGAAACGATGTGTTACCATCTCTCGCATCACGTACGAGGCAAAACTATTCGTGTAGGAATAGCTGGCAATGTTCGCTTTTTTCGTGAGATAGGTCGGGAAATCATAGTTGCTTGCTGTCAGGATTGCAAAAGACATGTCCTTAATGTCAAAACTGGTTTCCTGTTCCAGTTGTTTCACCAGACCAATGAAGTAACTTATGGTGTATTTCCTCATGAGTACGCCAGGGCAAGACAAGTACAGTTTGTTGAAGAACGTTTGCACGGTGGATGGAACTTTCTTCATCAGCTTCGTTCGAGACGTCCCATTGTAAATTCTTTTAAAGGGACTCAATATTTGTTTGGAGTTATAAAACGCCTCGGTAAATGACACAGACTGAGCCTCCAGCTCGTGGTTAGATATTAATTCGCCAAAGGTTGCAACGTTATCTGAGGCCTTGAAGATCCTCCCACCCGTGCTGATCCCACTGCCTTCGTAGTACTCCTGCAATATTTCACTCAAAGGCTTATCCTTGATCAACGGGATTACGGTGCCCAAAATGGCACCGTCCATGTCGCCGAGTATCTCAGAGTTGGTCAGTTCTGACGCTGCTTTTGGGTTCATACTGTAAACTCTCGGACACGAGGAGCTGTCCCAACTTCCGGACGGACCAAGCAGAGGAAACAGCTTCGGATACGCGTAGTGTAAGAGAGTTGTCTGGCCGATATCCCCAGAGATTGTCGCTTGGAATAAATTATCGATATCCGACGTAAGCCCAATGATTCCAGCAATCGTCACTTGGGTGTCGCGATTGAATCCGCCGCAGTCAATACCGGTGATGACGTGACCAACAGCGACAGTCCCGTCTCGAGTCAGTAAGACCCCTGTTTCAAGACCTGTCGTGCTGTTAGAACTGTGTCCGATCATAACCTTCAGTAGCTCAACTTCCGCAACTGTTAGGCCTGTTTTCAGTTCAGTCTCGGTTTTCCCACACGATAATCTCCACGTGAGAGAATTATAAGCCAACCCGCGCAGATAGGCTGCTACCCTCTTGGTGGGAATAGATAGGTTGTTGTTCTCGAGCTTCTTGATCAACCGGATAAAGTTGCTCATCGTATACGGCTCACTGCAGCTGCGGCGCTGGCGACTTCTGAAAGCGAAACTACTCTGTTCAGCAACACACCTCCTGGAATTTATCGACTAGTATATAGAAATGTACTACACATAAATTTAATAATACATATAAAACATGCACATTCAACGTGAATAATACTGTAATGTTAAACATATGCAAGCTGTATAGTACTGTCTCATAACCTATTATAAACTACGAGTTCTGTTAACTTTTCTGCCAAATTGTGTTTTATTGAAATCACATCATTTGTTTTATTATAAATGATTTAAGATAATAACATAATAATAAACTTCAATAGCTCCTCTACCTCTAGGAATATGTGCTCAGGGGCGCAACATGCAAGAATCAGTAGGCTCAATCGTGAACTGGGACGCGCAAGGGTCATCATTAGACCAAGGGACGCCTGACGGTTATGCTGGGAATGCAATTTTAACTAATTAAGTACTGATTTTTTTACGAAAGGTAGCTATAGTGTTTGATGATTTTAAAGTGATAGTAAGTTGATTCAAGAGCAGCTACCGAGAAAACACGTTTTCCAATGTTAAGCCTAGTTTTAGGAACAAAAAGATGTTTGATCGCATGTTTACATCTTGCATGTCTTAAGAGGGAAGTAAAATAGTGTTATTCCAGTGATAACTTGCTAGTCATTGACAATGCATATACAATATGGAATTCCATTCAGTCGCATTGCTTTATTCCAGTGATAACTTGCTAGTCATTGACAATGCATATACAATATGGAATTCCATTCAGTCGCGTTGCTTTATTTCAGTGACAACTTGCTAGTCATTGACAATGCATATACAATATGGAATTCCATTCAGTTGAATTGTTTTATTCCAGTAGTACAACATGTTTATATAGTAGTCCCCCTTGAGCGGCCACGCCTTGTACAAAGGCACGTTGAGCTTATAAGAGCGGTGGCCGCTCTAAAGTGGAACACCATATTGTCTACAGTTAATGCATCAGAAATGTGACCGCTTTTAGCGGGTAGCCGGTTTTGAGGAGGTCTGCTCAAAAGGGGGTAGTGTGTGGCCTACCTTGCAAAATCAGCGTAACTGCTAACAATTTCTGTAGCGTCTGCAAGAATAAACGTTTGCGCATATTATGTATTTAAAAACAGTCGTGTTAGATGACAAGTAAATATTTACATTAATGTAATAAAACATAGTCACATTGTATTTTGTATGAGACAACGTATACTACATTATGTTTCACAAATGTTGTACATTTATGGAAGCGAACAGTTTTAAGAAAAAAGTATCCTACATAAACTCTGTGAAAGTTTATTAAAAGGAACTGCACAACGATTTTTAATGGTTGACCAAAACAAACGCACACACGCACATACGCAGTCGCCACAGGTGCGCACACGCGCACACACGCATGCGCATTCCGTTTAAATGTGAAACAGTGTTCATTGCATTTTCATTGGATTATTTAGTACATGATAAAATTGTCGTTTTACAAAAACTACACATTTCGGTAGACGTATATAATAGCAGCAACGATTAAAACGTATTATTTACTTAAGTACATTTCAAAGTCGAAATAGTTTGAGTTTTAGTCAATCCCAATATGTATGCGTACCAACTAACAACTGTTTTGCTGACCTGATTCGTGGCGTGCAGCGTCGATGACAAGCAGCCGTAAGGACGACATCATCAGTAGACACGACACACTCAACCATGCGTGACGGATCATGGCTCGTTTATGTGTGGTAGCTGCGTGCAATAAATATAACTTATTTATAATATAACAAAGTATAGTTTGATTTATTTATTGTGATGACGATGATGTTGCTGATGGTAATGACGATTAGTAATAATAATGATATCATTATTATAATTATTATTATTATTAATGTCAATATCATTATCACTATCATTGATCTTATCATTCGTGTTGCTAATACAAATAATAAAATAATAATTAATATTACAAATATCACATCGCTACTGTATTTAAACCATTATTTATGTGGGAAAATCTTTAGTGTCGTCAACATTCATGTAAACACAGTTACCGGCAGAATGTGCCCTACTACAATAACAAATATTTAAATTTAATGTGCGCATGCAATCATTAGTGCAATCATCAGTGCAATCATTATTGCACACATTCCTCGGGTCCTGCAATTGGCAATAGACAAACAAGTTTAAAACATTTATTTACATGTGACACAAAAATGAAGGTTTATATATACCATCAATGTAACAACATTCGTGTATGTTGACTAATTTCGGTATGTATTAATATTTCCATTCGATAAACTTAATTTATTATATCGAATTCACCAAACATTTGAACGGCTTGGACAAAAAAAGCATATTACTCTTCCTACACACTTGTATATAATTGAAAGAAGATGAATCAAGCAAGGTTACGTTGTATCGAAATGCAACACACCCACCCACACCCACACCCACACCCACACACACACACCCACACCCACCCACCCCCGCCCACCCACACACACACCCACACACACACACACACACACACACACACACACACACACACACACACACACACACATCCACACTCACACCCACACCCACACCCACACCCACACCCACACACACACACACACACCCACACCCACACCCACACCCACCACCCCCCACACACCCACCCACACCCACACCCACACACCCACCCCCACCCCCACCCACCCACCCCCACCCCACCCCCACCCCACCACCCACCCACACCACACCCCCCACCCACCCACACACACACCCACACCCACACCCACACCCACACACCCACACACCCACACCCACCCCCACACTGACGTCGTAATGCTAGTTCTTGCCCATTACCACAACACGTAGCAAACACAGGCTGGACTTGGGCCGAAAGCACGGATACACTCGGAAACACACGAACCTGTTTATTTGAACACGGTACACCTCAAAGTCCTTCTTTATGGTAAAACACCACTGCCTATATACACAAAATAAATAATTATCTAATTTTAACGTCATTATCATAAGTATGACCAGTTGTTAAAAAACTTCCAGCAACCTTTGAAATATACGTTGTAGTTTCTCAACCAACGATGTTATCAGCGTAAGTAGCTGTGACACAAATGCTATACGCACAGCCACGTCTCAAAAACGTCCCAAAGCGTCAACAGATAATGAATTGAAAGCGATACGTTTTTGCCAGTGAGTCGCCGCCTTACCGTATAGCCAGGCCGCGTACGTTCACGTATAAACCACATCATTTTACATTTTAACGACCTGTCTAATTTAAGTTTATTCGTGTATCAAACCTCACAACACTCACTTAGACGTGATTTCTAACCAGAAATGAACTGCGTAGAGTCGCGGATGAACAAAGGTACCGCCAATGGCATCGGTAACCCTTATGGGTTTGCACTGGGCACCTATGATTTTTTTCCCGCTTAAACATAGCAGACGTTTGAAGAATGCACTGGCAGCACCCGTAGCGAGGTTGTCATTTACATGAGGTGAGTCTACAGAGCGCAGTGTCGCTGGGACATAAGACATCGTACCGTCTTGTGGATAACTTTGAACCGCTATAGGGCTGCAATGTTGCGAAGCACCGTTAGGTGTCTGAAGCGGTCACACTTGGCTGCACACGACATCAGTCACCGTTGCATTGTCCCATTATAATAGGACCTACATACCACGTATGTTTTTTCAACACAGACAAAATAGCGTCGATATATATATATATACGTTCACATATATATATATATATATATGTATATATATATGTGTGAACGTTTTCTGTATTACTTTATGAAACTGCACATATAGCAAAGAAGTACCATCATAATCGTAATCATCATCATTTCATTATCATCGTCACAGTCATCATCATCATCAGCATTATCATCGCCACGGTGGTAATCATTCAATCATCGACATCAACCTTATCACCATTACCTCCATCATCACCATTATTATCATCATTATCATCATTAGCAGCAGCAGCAGCAGCAGCAGCAGCAGCAGAAGCAGCAGCAACTCAAGCAACAAACACAATAACATCAATCTCATTGCCATCATGTCAACCATGTTGTTATTATTATCATCATTATCAACATCACCAAAACAATCAAAATCACATAATGATACTACTACTACTACTACTACTACTACTGCTACTACTGCTACTACTGCTACTACTTCTACTACTGCTACTACTACTGCTACTACTGCTACTACTTCTACTTCTACTACTACTACTACTACTACTACTACTACTACTGCTACTACTACTACTACTACTACTACTGCTACTGCTACTACTACTGCTACTGCTACTGCTACTACTGCTACTGCTACTACTGCTACTGCTACTACTACTGCTACTACTACTACTGCTACTACTGCTACTACTACTACTACTGCTACTACTACTACTGCTACTGCTACTACTACTGCTACTGCTACTGCTACTACTGCTACTACTGCTACTGCTACTACTACTGCTACTACTACTACTGCTACTACTGCTACTGCTACTGCTACTGCTACTACTACTACTACTACTACTACTACTACTACTACTACTACTACTACTACTATTACTACTACTACTACTGCTACTGCTACTGCTACTGCTAATACTACTACTACTGCTACTGCTACTACTACTACTACTACTACTACTACTACTGCTACTACTACTACTACTACTACGTCGGTATGCCGTATCAACAATCATAACAACAACTTACTTCTGAAAATATTCACTATGATAAACGATAATATGGCAGACGACGACGCGTTACGTTGCGACAAGCTTCCGTTTCCATATCGTCAAAGAGAAATTGTACGCACTGTTCGACAACTGCGTCTTGTGACAGTCCAGAACTTTATGCCAGGGACCACAAGCATGCAGCCGAGCTGTAAATCATGGCAAAAGGCCAGCCCTATTGGTAGTTGAACAGATGCACCAACGATGAATATGCATGGGCCTATCCCATGTCACCGGTGGTGTGCATTGCATGACACAAAGGCATCCGGGATGGCAGCACATACCGGATGAATTAAAAATACTACCTACATAGCTTCAGTTTGCGGATTTCTCATGGAACAGTAAACATCAGCTAACGGACATGTTGTGTAGACGTCGACTTTTGTTTGGTCTGTGTCTAGTAGTAACATTAGTTGGACCTGCACACTCGGGGTTTTGGAGACGAAGAAGGAGAGGGTGCGGAGCGCGCAACTGTGCTTGGCACAACTGGTCGGCATGGGGCGCCTGCACCCACCCGTGCGGTAACGCGGGCGTGCAAGTACGGACTCGGTCTGTGCGCGTGAGTGCGTACTGCGGTGGAGCGCAGTGTTCGGGCGGCTCGACGAGTTCACAAGCATGCAACAGGTTCTGTCACAACGGAGGCACGCCGCGGGCCGGCTACTGCACATGTCCTGATGTGTTCTGGAACACTTGTTGTGGACATCGTAAGTAGGACGTTGTTTCTTCATCCTCTTCTTCTTCTTTTCTTTTTCTTCGTCATCATATTTGTTTTATTCATCTTCTCCTTCTTCCTCCTCTTCTCTTCCAATCCATCAAGTGTTGTATGGAAACGCAAATGTAAGTGCGTATATGCATGGGGAGACTGAAACTGAATCTACTGTATTTCCAAACATATCTCATGTGTATACAATGTTTATATATGTATATGTCCTAACATATGGTGAGCCCAAAGAAAAATTCCCATACTATATAAACCATTCTATGGACAATAAAGGTTTTTCAATTCAATTCAATTAAGACGTTTCTGAAACTAGATAACATGTTTGTTCAAATTTATTTTATACGCGTTGTTAGGCTTTACGGAATATGTACCATTAATCCATCTAATTGTTATTTTATTTCCATTATTTTAAGCAGCGTATCATTTGGAACTCCACGCAGATCGCTTACTGAATTATAAGACATATTTCATCTTCTTTCTGTGCTCGTCTTGTCAGTCTGTCTTCACGCAGTTTTACACAACTGCAATCATTTTATGTTTTTTTCATGCCAATCTCCAATCAATCTCTATTTTCGTTCTCCTTTTTCGAGTTACTCTGCATATTCTGCCTACCACGATATTATAGCCATTAACTAGTTAAAACACGTTTTAATAGGGGTGCGTAGCATGTATAATTTTGTGTTCTTATATTTTTACATATTGGATCGATGCAAAATTAATTGATACGCGCAACAACTGAGTTAATGAATGTACACATTTAACATTTTTATTTACTGATTTATTTATTTATAATATGTTGGGAGCCAACTATCAACCTTTGTGTAAGACAATGACAGGCACGCTCCAATAATGATTACTTTGTATAAGACAATGACAGACACGCTCCAGTAATGATTACTTTGTATAAGACAATGACAGGCACGCTCCAATTATGATTACTTTGTATAAGACAATGACAGGCACGCTCCCATTATGATTACGTTGCATAAGACAATGACAGGCACGCTCCAGTTATGATTACTTTGTATAAGACAATGACAGGCACGCTCCAGTTATGATTACTTTGTATAAGACAATGACAGGCACGCTCCAATTATGATTACTTTGTATAAGACAATGACAGGCACGCTCCAATTATGATTACTTTGTATAAGACAATGACAGGCACGCTCCAATTATGATTACTTTGTATAAGACAATGACAGGCACGCTCCAATTATGATTACTTTGTATAAGACAATGACAGGCACGCTCCAATTATGATTACTTTGTATAAGACAATGACAGGCACGCTCCAATTATGATTACTTTGTATAAGACAATGACAGGCACGCTCCAATTATGATTACTTTGTATAAGACAATGACAGGCACGCTCCAATTATGATTACTTTGTATAAGACAATGACAGACACGCTCCAATTATGATTACTTTGCATAAGACAATGACAGATACGCTCCAATTATGATTGCTTTGTATAAGACAATGACAGGCACGTTCCAACTATGATTATTTTGCATAAGACAATGACAGACACGCTCCAATTATGATTACTTTGTATAAGACAATGACAGGCACGCTCCCATTATGATTACGTTGCATAAGACAATGACAGGCACGCTCCAATTATGATTACTTTGTATAAGACAATGACAGGCACGCTCCAATTATGATTACTCTGTGTAAGACAATGACAGGCACGCTCCAGTTATGATTACTTTGTATAAGACAATGACAGGCACGCTCCAATTATGATTACTTTGTATAAGACAATGACAGGCACGCTCCAGTTATGATTACTTATATAAGACAATGACAGGCACGCTCCAATTATGATTACTCTGTGTAAGACAATGACAGGCACGCTACAGTTATGATTACTTTGCATAAGACAATGACAGGCACGCTCCAACTATGATTACTTTGCATAAGACAATGACAGACACGCTCCAACTATGATTACTTTGTATAAGACAATGACAGGCACGCTCCAGTTATGATTACTTTGTATAAGACAATGACAGGCACGCTCCAATTATGATTACTTTGTATAAGACAATGACAGGCACGCTCCAGTTATGATTACGTTGCATAAGACAATGACAGGCACGCTCCAATTATGATTACTTTGTATAAGACAATGACAGGCACGCTCCAATTATGATTACATTGCATAAGACAATGACAGGCACGCTCCAATTATGATTACTTTGTATAAGACAATGACAGGCACGCTCCAGTTATGATTACTTTGTATAAGACAATGACAGGCACGCTCCAATTATGATTACTTTGTATAAGACAATGACAGGCACGCTCCAGTTATGATCACTCTGTATAAAACAATGACAGGCACGCTCCAATTATGATTACTCTGTGTAAGACAATGACAGACACGCTCCAATTATGATTACTCTGTATAAAACAATGACAGGCACGCTCCAGTTATGATTACTTTGTATAAGACAATGACAGACACGCTCCAGTTATGATTACTCTGTATAAGACAATGACAGGCACGCTCCAGTTATGATTACTTTGTATAAGACAATGACAGACACGCTCCAGTTATGATTACTCTGTATAAGACAATGACAGGCACGCTCCAATTATGATTACTCTGTGTAAGACAACGACAGGCACGCTTCAATTATGATTACGTTGATGCACATTCATAAGTTGGTTCCATATCACGGTGACTGTGCTTCTGCTAAGCCCCAATTTGGGCTCAATCTCACAAGTGTTCTATTTGTGTGTGTGGGTGTCGGCGTTGGTAGTTAATTTTACAATGTCACAGTGGATGACGACGCTCACTGGGTGACAAGTATAGTGAGGAACAAGTGTAAGTCGGTGGCGCAAGGTATATGCCGACGGCAGCACAAGGTAATCGTTACTTGCCATGAAGACGATTATGACCACTGCAAAAACTGTCACCCACATAATAAACAAGAACACTCACCTATCGGAAACCCTTTCTGCGAACGCAGTAGTACTCTGAGGTGCGTGACGCTCTCGCATGAATCCTTAATTAATAAATAAATGGAGCAAGTTGCTACATTGCAAGTGGCTCAGCACAAGGAGCGGGGAATTCCATTTCCACATAAGCAGGACGCTTCGCGTGATTGGTACATCCGCAGAAGTCCGGTTGAACACCATTGGCTGTCTAGAGGCGGAAGCACTGTTCGCTTTAGTTACCGCTCTAAAAGGACATCCGGGAACGTTTGTATTTCCGAGTCTCCAATTTTCGTTAGTGGAATAGAAGGCGTCACAGCAGCAAGAGCACTGACATGTCAGCATATCGTCAACTGCTACTGCTGGGAGCGATTATATTCCTGTTTCATTTGTCGGAATCTGGGTTTTGGCGACGACGCAGACGACGAGGGTGTTCGGCGGTGAACTGCGAGTGGGCCAACTGGTCAGGATGGGGCGCCTGCAATCACCCGTGCGGCAGCGCAGGCATCCAGGGTCGGAGTCGGTCTGTTCGGAGGGGGGCGTCGTGCGGCGGGGCGGCCTGCTCTGGCGGTAGTACAAGCACACAGGCATGCAAACGGTTCTGTCACAACGGAGGTAGTCCCATGCCTGGGTATTGCACGTGTCCGGAAGTTTTCTGGGGAACTTGCTGCGGACACCGTAAGTGGAACTTGCTCCGTTTGTGCATGAAACGATATTAGAGAGTGTCTGCAAGCATACCGATCTCGATTCCCTATCCCTAACGCGCTGTGCGTACTACGTCATCGTTTTTTGTGTTAATGCGATCGGTTATGTGTCGATCGTATAGGTAAATACGTAACCGGCAGGGGTGATCGGTAAGCGCAATCCCTATCAAATTCAAATTATGGATGAATCAAAGTAAATAATGTGACAGCATTGTACATACAACTATTTGTGACTGATTAGCCGCCTCGTTTTAATTGCTGCTGTGTTTAATGCATCAGAAAAAAAAAAATTCTTAAGACCTGTCTCAGCATGTAATACATAACGGTGGGGGCGCAAATCGTGCGTGCAATCGTTTTTCTTGTTTTTACTGAAAACTGATCAAATTCTTCCGTAAGATATCTATGTGCTAAATCTCTTACATAATTATATTCCGTTAAATTTGTGCAAATAATCTGTTAGAAAAGTTGCCTCGAATATAAACAAGCAAATCCAAATCTCGTAAAAGGCGCCTGCGTTAATGTGCTGTGATGTGCTTTTATACATAATTCCAAAATGATTTAGATGCATTATGCCAGGTCTGTCGATTTCAGCTTGTGATTAGGACCACATATCCAGCTGAAAAGGGCATAAATGTACAACACGTTGGCGCGTGAAACGCCGTGATGCAGACACTCCTGACTGTTACGCATCTCCAACAATCGACACCGATCGCGCAGCGCGTTAGGGATAGGGAAGGGAATCGAGATCGATGTACTTGCAGACATTTTCTAATACGCGATTTACTTCGCATTGGTCATTGCAATAAATGTCGTCAGTGAAGAAGTCGGCGAGTAATCATTGGAACCAATCAGACGGCAGAAATAAACAGTTATTAGTGTCAATTCAATAGAGTTTAGGTTATTAGCGTCCTTAGTTAGGTTCAGTTAGAGTCTCTGCGAACGCTTTAGTTCTCTGAGGTGCTAGGCTTTCAAAGATTACGCAGTTGCTGGACATCTGAAGTGAACTTACCGTTCTGTGTGAATAAGTGAGTGAGTGTTGTACTAGGGCGCCATCTTGTGAATGGTGGGGTACTATCGTATATTTCGAGAAAAACATGTGTGAAACATGTGCATCAACGGTGTGTGTTCGGTTATTAAG
Source organism: Paraescarpia echinospica (assembly GCA_020002185.1). Taxonomy (NCBI): domain Eukaryota; kingdom Metazoa; phylum Annelida; class Polychaeta; order Sabellida; family Siboglinidae; genus Paraescarpia; species Paraescarpia echinospica. Next base: position 63,040,153 of record CM034539.1, on the reverse strand, counting down.
TATTTTGGTAATTAGCCCCTCTCCCCCCTCCCTCCCTCCCTCCTTCCTTTCGTCCCTCCCTCCCTTCTTCCCTCCCTCCCTCCCTCCCTCCCTCCTTCCCTCCATCCCTCCATCCCTCCGATTTAAGTTGTTCAGTATATATTGTCAATGTCATATTTCTATATAAAAGTCAACATATTTGGCCCCTAACTTATATATGTTATATCACTGTATTTATTAATATGATATCCATTCGAACTTGCGAAAATATGCCACTTAAGTAAATTGTCTAGTTCAGAGCATACCGTGGTCGGATTAGCAATCTCAACTAAAGTCACAGCAGCCAGTAATGAAAGAACACCTGCATAAAAGCGGTAACAAATCTCCTACACTGAAACATGTTCTAAACATTACCAAATTTCAAACAGGCGGATATGATTGTGAGAGAAGGAGAACGATTAACTATTTGGAACGTTTGACCTCGGCAAGTATAGTTGGACATTACGTCGATGGTTATGTGTGACAGAATTACAGTGATATCGGGCAAATACATGTTCACACCCATCTTTAAGGACTGTCAGTCAGCACCGTTGAGAACAAATTCTGAGCTGCCCCTATTGCCAGTTGTCCTTGTTTCTGTATTGTACAGGCGTGTGTCAAGACACCTAACATCATCACAGCAGTGCCAATTCAGCCAACTATTGTCTTAGAAACCTGTATTACTGCTGTATTCTTGTGGACTTAATACTAGTTGCTTACTTCTTGTGGACTTAATACTAGTTGCTTACTTCTTGTGGACTTAATACTAGTTGCTTACTGATCCCGTAACCCGCCTGGGACGTAACGGCGCTGCATCGATGATTACTGTCTGAGTCTATTCCAGTCTTCTCGGTGGTGTTACATCTCCTGGGTTTCAGCGAAGGTCTTCCCAGTCTATTCTTCATATAAACCTATATAGGTTGGACTAAAAGCACAAGATTATAATATCAGGGAGTACTAGCAGCTGTTAACATATAAATGTGCAAGCGAAGCAGAATGGTGAATATAATATAATATAATATTAAGATAAACTGCATGTATGTATTTACTATTTATAGTTGCACACTCGTGGGATACAATTATTACACGATGTAACGGTTACTTTGCACCGGCTCGAACAATTGTGCATAACAGGCGCAACTATAAACTTACAACTGCTAGGTTATCTGATGTGATCTCGAAAACGAAAGCATGGTCCGATTTTTAGGAAACCGTCCTTTCCAACGAAACCGGATGTTTTGCCTGCAACCCTATTGGTAGACTCGGGAAAGGAAGGAGGACGATCATTGGTTGAGGCAATGTTCGTGTCAGTTACGGCGTTGCCCCAGATATAAATACGTCTTCAGTGTGAAATCGTCTTAACTCGGGAAGACACCGTAACTATCACAGCACTAGGATGTCAACTGACCACCATCTACTAATCCTTGTAACGATTCTCCTGCAAGTTTGTTTGTTCGAATCGTGTAGACGTTCGTGTAAAAAAGAGAATTGCGTTTGGGCCAATTGGTCAGGATGGGGCGCCTGCAATCACCCGTGCGGCAGCGCAGGCACTCAGGGTCGGAGCCGGTTTGTTCGGAGGGGGTGCGTCGTGCGGCGGGGCGGCCTGCTTTGGTGGTAGTACCAGCACACAGGCATGCAAACGGTTCTGTCACAACGGAGGTAGTCCCATGCCTGGGCATTGCACGTGTCAGGAAGATTTCTGGGGAACTTGCTGCGGACACAGTAAGTGGAACTTGCTCCAAGTTTTTCCCAGTCTATTCTTCAAATAAGCCTATATAGGTTGGACTAAATGCGCAAGATTATAATATCAGGGAGTACTATCGGCTGTTAACATCTAAATGTGCAAGCGAAGCAGAATGGTGAATATAATATAATATAATATTAAGACAAATTGCACTCTCGTGTGGATACAATTATTACACGATGTAACGGTTACTTTGCACCGGCTGGAACAATTGTGCATAACAGGCGCATCTATAAACTTACAACTGCTTGGTTATCTGACGTGATTTCAAAAACGAAAGCCTGGTCCGATTTTTAGGAAACCGTCCTTTCCAACGAAACCGGATGCTTCGCCTGCAACCCTATTGGTAGACTCGGGAAAGGAAGGAGGACGATTATTGGTTGAGGCAATGTTCGTATCAGTTACGGCGTTGCCCCATATATATATACGTCTTCAGTGTGCAATCGTCTTAACTCGGGAAGACACCGTAGCTATCACAGCACCAGGATGTCAACTGACCACCATCTACTAGACCTTGTAACGATTCTCCTCCAAGTTTGTTTGTTCGTATCGTGTAGACGTTCGTGTAAATAAGAGAATTGTATTTGGGCCAATTGGTCGGGATGGGGCGCTTGCAATCACCCGTGCGGCAGCGCAGGCACTCAGAGTCGGATATGTGAAGTCTTGGGGAACTTGCTGCGAACACCGAAAGTGTTCCATATTAAACCGATAATATTGTTCAATGCCAGATTGTTCACTCAGGCGATGCCCGGTAAGTTTCGTTGGAACCAAAGGGAAATGAACCTACTGCCCTGAATAGGCTTGTGATTGTGGTGCCATGGCGCCGTCTTGCGAATGGTTTTGTTTTGTTGCGAAACCCAAGAACATCGTGTGCAGAAATTACAAGCGTCAACGGTTTGCCTTTGGTTATGCTTAGTATTCCGGTAGTTCTACTCGTATATTGTATGTATCACGTGCGTCCATGCACCGTTGTTAATATCTTTGTGAAACTGACATCGTTTGCTTGAGTGCTACGTGTGCAAATGTCAGACGACACACACACGAATGAACCCAGGCACACACACACACATACACACACACACACACACACACACACACACACACACACACACACACACACACACACACACACACACACACACCACACTCACACACGCACACGCACTCACACACACTCACACACACACACACACACACACACACACACACACACACACGCACACACACAACCAACACTCATTCACAAATTGTAAAAAAAAACTAGTATTTTGTGTATATATTTGTGACATTCGCGTGAAATATACTGGAATATGGAAGAACGTCTTGAGACACAACGCCTAGCGACGTCCGTTATATGCATGATCATTAGTATTTATTAACTTAATCAACTTGTTATGCTATTTTATTTTGTGTTGTTCTTGTTTGTAGCGTGCGTCAAGATTGCTAACTGCCGGGATTTGGTGTGTAACTCCGGCACCGACCAGCAATGTCGGCGCTGTAACTTCGACTACGGCGGGGAGAAGAAAGCCTTTCGACGGGCAAGTAGCGGCAGTCACACCAACAGGATCTGTGAAAGTAAGTTATTAATAAATTTCCTAAGAGTTATTTGGGTAAAATTCGAAATACTAAAACAACTTTGTTTTAAGGTATGTTTCTACTGTCCGCCAACTTATTAAGCTAAGAGCACTTTTAGCAGTTTGAATGTTGTACAAATAGGAAACTGGCGCTATTGTAATTGGCATGTATAGTAGAAGCAACCATATATATCCTTAAAAAATTGAAGTTTTTGTTCCCCACACACCAAACCGCAAGTGGGGCAAAGTATAACGGACTTAACGAACCATCGTTAATAGTTTCCTATTGGAACATACAACGTTTTTTAATATTAAATTTGAATAGCTTTTTAAACATTATTCACATATTCAGTGTAATTTACAGAATATTATATATATATACATATATACATATATATATATATATATATATATATATGTATATATATATATATATATATATAAAATATTTATATAAATAATATATGTATGTTTGTAAGTGTGTGTGCTGCATGAAGAGCCCTAGCAGTGTGTAACAAGAATGGATAATTGCAATGGTAGATCTTGTTGAGTAGACCTTTACTTGATTTAGTAAAACACTTACATACGTATAAACGTGTCATTATATCAAGTATGTTGCGCGTCGTTTTAAGACTATGGAGAAAGTATCTTGTATCAATGCGCATGATGGTAAAGAAAGGAAACTGTGCGAGGGCTATGTTATATAATGAAAATATGTTGACTATATTGCCAATGTCACATTGATTCGTGTACGTCAATATATAAAAAATACTAGTCAGGAATAACAAATTGAACTGGGTTGTTTGCATTTGGTATTTGTATTGTTTTATACTTCATATATATATATATATGTGTGTGTGTATGTGCGTGTGTGCGTGCGTGCGTGCGTGTGTGTGTTTATTAGCTGTTACAAACTACATATCTGCCGTGTTGCAATAATATGCTCTTTTTCCCTTCAGAGATATGTTCGTGGCGGTCTGACAGTCTCTTCTGTTACCCGGGCGCATGTCCAAACGTGCCGTCCAGTTGTCGGTGCGCGCCGGGGTTTGGGTCGACCAACTGTCTCACAAGTAAGTGGGACTTGGGAGTCCGCCAGGGAACAATCATGGCTGTTTTTTGAACAACTAACTTCTTTAGAAGGGAGCGATGTCTAAGTGCGTGACTGGGAGCATTTCTGTTGACTTAATTTGTTACACATACCCTCTCGTACACACGCTCACGCACACGCACATGTATACGCTCACACATACGCACACGCACACGTACACGCACACGCTCACGCTCACGCATATCGGGTGCAAGTCCGTGGAAGTTCGATATATTCCATGGAAGGTCGATAGTCTTTCCAATCTTAGATTACAGCTTGTTACATGCTTGCCTGGCGCTAATGAACTTTCATGCCTGGGTTGCGTATGTAGGTATGTTGCACTCATTAATAAGGTGTGCGTGTGCGTGTGCGTGTGCGTTCGTATTTGTTTGTGCGTGCACGTGAACGCCCGTGCGTGTGTGTGTGCGTGCGTTTGCGTGTGTGCGTGTGTGCGTGCGTATGAGTTTCGTTCGTGTTGCCGCGTCGTTTCGTATACCCATATTCAGCACTCACCGAGCGGACACTCACCGAGCGGACACTCAGGAAGTGACTGTTTCTCTTGTTAGTCAGCAGTAAGCCGAGCATCAGCTACTGTCACGTGACGGTTGAGGAGAGAAGTAGTTCCGGGACAAGGAGAGTTGAGGTCAGCTGTGCAGACACAACAAACACCGTCGTTTACACCAACATCCGGCCAAACGCCGTCAAGGTAAGCAGCACACATTTCAGAACTGAACTTACCTAGGAAAACAGGGGTTCTTCAATGTTATTCTTAATAATAATTATAATAATATTTAATATTTACAGAGGGCAATATCCATAATACGCTCGAAGCGCTATACAATAGAATTAAATCAAGCGATTCAATATATACTAATACAAACTGCAAAAAAGAAACTTCAGATAAAATGTAGAACAAATTACGTTAGTTATATTAAAACTATTATTTAAAGACTATAAATAAATAAAATCAGATAAATTAGACCTATTATTATTATATTTACATATATTCATACCTACACATACATATATCCGCACACACGCACGCACACGGATGTATATATTTATATATATATATATATATATATTCGATAGTTTCAGCCATACGCCTATAGCTGCATATATCGTTAGTTTCGTAACATAATGGTATAGACGTCCGCAGAATTTGTCGTACACGTCTTTTCAGCAAGTGTCTTGCCGATACACTTATACGAGCGTGATACGCTTAACATTACAACCATTAGTCGAGATGCTACTTATATTTTTCTGGGCGTTATTTACGATATGGTTACGTTAACTTCACGTTGCCAAAACCATTACGCAGGGGCCATTTTCCCGAAGTATTTGCCGCGAGCGCGTTTTTCGTGCGATTGTTAGGTTACGTTTTACGTATTATGCGCACATAACGTTTTACCTTTTCGCACAATTGATTTACCCCATGAAAGGTGAGAATCTTGACATATATGGGATATTTTGGAAACATATAAGTTTTACGTCCTGTTATAGGGGTCGTTGATTAATCCCTGAACGTTTGGCGTTCGAGGGTCTATCCGTCTACGAAGAAAACGTTAACCTACCCGCATACATACGCAAGTTCGATTATAAATAGATTGTTTGATGTGCTATACGAATAGCTTCGTGGACATTATTTAAAACATGATATGGTCACGTGTTACGAGCGACGTAATGTATAATATCTAAGAACAGCTGCAACTAAAAAAAACAGTGGCACACAAATCATGTTTTGCATAAAGTAAAGAGTCAACGCCGCATGCCGTCATTAAAAGTCGAGAAACACCCTACGTTTAATGGGCATTGTCTCACTGCTTCAAACTTGTTGTTGAAACTGCAATTCGACTGCATGTGAGGTAAGTTATAATTACAGGCAATACGTTCGGAGTTTGGACCGCAAAGCTGAAACTGTTTATTATACGTCTGCATATATGAAACAGCTGATATTGTTGGTGGATATTATATGATGCATAACAGGTGACCTCATTGCAATGAAACAAAACAACCATTATTATCTTAGTTGGTATGTATATTACGGTTGCTCGCTGTATGTATATGAGTTGGTTTAATAAACAAATCGAATACATTTAGTTTCCTAAGTGTACACATTTTGTTGAAACCAATGATAAATACATAGACTGGAACTGCATATTGAGGTGCCGTATTAGTGGGATTGTTTTCCTATACTTGACATAAATAATTTGGGACTGTCCCACGGTGAATTTAATTGCGAAGTGGTTGTACATCTGAGGTGACTGTCAAGCGAGTGTCGCCTGTATAATATTCCGACACTCAAATATTGAGCATGGATTTATGTTTCATGTATACGATAGACTCAACTTTGTCAATTGTAGAATAGCATAAGGCAAAGAAAGAAAGAAAACCCAACGTACTATTTGCAGGTTGACATTAAAAGTACGTTCAGAGGCCCATCAGCGAGCACGTACCCGCGGAAATATTACATCAACGACTTCAAAGTTGGAATCACCGAAACAAAATTTAACCACAGACTGAAGCGAGGTAAGCACACCTAACAAAAGGAACAGTGTCAAACAAAACTCCAAGTTTCGTTTCATCTATTTATTAATACGTTAACTTGGAGGCTGTGTCAATGTATCGTCTCCCACGTGTCGAGGTTCACACATCTCTTTGACGTACCTGGTCGATTGATCAACCAATTTGCAATGCATTAAAAAAAACCACAAATGTACTTATTTGGAGTTACTTACTTTTTTCAGTGGACACTG
>CM034539.1:62960503-63031974 GCA_020002185.1 Paraescarpia echinospica | reverse complement strand
CTATCTCTCTATCTATCTATCTATCTATCTATCTATATATCGATCTATCTATCTCTCTCGTTCTGCCGCCAGTGGATGTTCTTGTCCCCCCCCCCTAAACTACCCTCTCTGTATCCGCCCCTGTGTGTGTAACTTTGCTCTCGACATAGGTAAAAGTCGTAAGGTTGACGAGCGTACAATACATTATTCACCTCATTGAATGTTTAAGGTTTTACTTCGCGGCTACGACGAAAAATGGCGGATACGTGAAGATAAACAACTACGACAGTGGCGCCACCCCGACTGTGAGGGGTCCGATGTACTACACCGGTCAGACGACGACACACGCTGCTGAGTTGGTCATTGACCTGGTCAAGCCGTCCCACTGCTCCATTGGGTCTAAATGCACGGATAATATGCTGAACATTGGTCATCCTATTACTAAGTCGGTAAGCGGGGGAACTGTAATTATGAAATATGTATAGGTCGAACAGTTTGGTCATGATAGAGCAATCAAGTAATTACTCGTACAACGGTAGAATGGAAATATGTAGCTATAATCACATCTGAAGGTTAAATCATTTAGAAGCTAAGCACAAACATCTATAGTTCAACAGATTGACCTGTAGATAGTAAATCCAACAAATGTTTGAAATTGGAAAACGGTTATTGCCAACACACAAAGGCCTTCTAAGACATCATTGACATAAAATATAACAAAACGCCTTGCACTTTACTCCTTGGCAGACCTGTTCAATCGAACACCATCGCGAGTTCTCTGGGAAAAATTCAGCACAGGATTCGAACTCGGGTTCTCTCGATTAAGGGTCCCATGCTCTATCCGCCGAGCCACATATTTTTTTATTCAGTGTTAATTACAATTATATCATGGCATTCACAACCGGCGCAATGGCCTTCGGATTCTTGCCCATTAATATATTGGCATAGGCATGTGTATAAATACACATATTTTCCTCCATACGCACACACACGTACACACACAAACTCTGATACACGCACGCACGCACGCACGCACACACACACAAGCACACACACACACACAAACACAAACACAAATAAACACACACACACACACACACACACACACACACACACACACACACACACACACACACACACACACACACACACACACACACACACACACACACACAAACACACACACACAAGCACAAACACATACAAACCCCCCGATGTATATAGTTAGATGCGTTATTGCAGCCAAGTCTGACCATTCGTTGGGTGGGCTGGAGTGATCACCTGGCCGGAGTTAAGGAGTACGAACTAGAAGTATACAAAATGAACATCTATGGAGATAAACTGTCTCACCACGGAGAGACTGCCCTTCTCAGAAAATCCCTGGGTGCCGATGTTAACAGCTTCACCACCAACCTGGTGGATCCTGGTAAGACCCATTGTGTTTCAATACTAGACCTTAGACCGTAGTCCTTATTGCGCATCCATATTTTTTGGATATATTATTATAATGATTATATAATTAAAAAACCACACACAACAATTACAGTACCAATTGTGAAAGCCATCAATGTGTATGACATCGTGGCATAATTTATATTAACAACACATTAATAAGTCCATGTTGATAACAACATTGACACATGCGGACGACTAGCTTACCGTAATTACTATAGTGTATTCACATCTATTTATAACACAAAATACATGCGCAACGTCACCAATTACAGTAGCCGAATATATACCTTTGACAGGTGTGTACGCCGTACTGTTGACGGTGGAAGATAAGGCGGACAACATTCAAGTCGCCAGACGTTTCCTTATCTTTGACAACAGGAACGTCGTCAGTATTAGCACGGACAGAAGAAAACAACTACGGGTGCACTCGGCTGCCGAAAACACGTCCTACACCTGGTTGACGACATTGCAGAACGCAAACAACGCCGGCGTGAAGGTGAACGTCGGTTTGGTTAGATATCTCAGTCAGTCCAACGCCGGCGTGAAGGTGAACGTCGGTTTGGTTAGATATCTCAGTCAGTCCAACGCCGGCGTGAAGGTGAACGTCGGTTTGGTTAGATATCTCAGTCAGTCCAACGCCGGCGTGAAGGTGAACGTCGGTTTGGTTAGATATCTCAGTCAGTCCAACGCCGGCGTGAAGGTGAACGTCGGTTTGGTTAGATATCTCAGTCAGTCCAACGCCGGCGTGAAGGTGAACGTCGGCTTTGGTTAGATATCTCAGTCATTCCAACGCCGGCGTGAAGGTGAACGTCGGTTTGGTTAGATATCTCAGTCAGTCCAACGCCGGCGTGAAGGTGAACGTCGGCTTTGGTTAGATATCTCAGTCAGTCCACTATTACTGATTCATGCCATCTTGCTCATTCATTTGCACGGTTGAGAAAAATAATATATCTTTCTTTTTTGTATCATGTGTGTGTGTGTGTGTGTGTGTGTGTGTGTGTGTGTGTGTGTGTGTGTGTGTGTGTGTGTGCGTGTGAGTGCGTGCGTGCGTGCGTGCCTACGTGTGCATGTGTATGCACTTGCGAGCGCGTATCCGTAAATGCTCATGACATTTTTTAGCCCCATATTTTAATATATCTACTGTCAATGATTTGTCCTGATTCGCATACATGGGATTTTTCGAGCTGTTTTTAGCATGGCCACCATCTATAAACTTATTTAATTATTGTCATTATTTCATAATGGTTATGTGTAAAAAGTAAACATTATATAGGAACAATTACAATATCATTACAACTAGCTACAAAACGCTATATCGGTGTCACGGGACGAGAGTTGTGCCCTGGAAGATCCACCCACGGGACATTTCCAGAAAAAGGCGTTGCTTCTAAGATGACTAACGGCTAACAATGCATTTAAGATAAATATTTCATATGCTAAGGTACACACTACAAGCATAAATGTAATAATTTGTGCAGCTTTTTGCTGGTCTAATGTCAGTTTATCAGCAATTACGCTAATAACTACTTCGGGTACAGCATTCTTCTCAGCGTTTCTTACAGGAATTTGATGTTGTCGTGAATAATTGCCGTGCCACTAAGATTAACTATAAAACCCTCTGTTGCAGGTCGATGTTGCCTGGCTGGGACACTTCACCAACGTGTTCCAGCACACCCACAAGTTCCTGGTGGGGATCGGGCCCAACTCCCCGCCGATAGACGCCGGCTACGAGGAGCTGACGGGACAACCGCCAAACACCGTCTCTAGGCAGGTATGTCCACAATGATGTCATCGCGTAATGCTGTACAACATTACTCTGATAACCAATCATCGGGCATACTGCTCTCTACAGATCTCCACTGGTGCATGTCCTCTTAGGTGTTAAATGTCATTGTTATCGCAAGGTCAGACGCGAGTATTGTTTTGGTAAGTTGCTCATAGTATCCCTGGTCTTCCTTGACCCTGATTCATCTTTACTACAATAGGCAGGTTTATAAAAAGTAATATATTCTACACGTTAATGCATTTGTTTTGATCTTTTAGTAAAGCCAACAATAATCAAACGTTAGCATTAAAGTTATTAGTATGCATACATAGAAATGTGGATTATTCATAATATCTGTTGTATGTATATTTGTGGTTGTAGGCCATTCCGAATGTGAACGCCATCGTGAAGTTTGAATTGTCTCACGCCGTTGACCATCGGGGAGGTCAGTCACTCACTGCCCCCGGGAGATGGGTCAACGTGGTCAACTTCCAGGTTAGTAAGAGTTGACCATCAGGCCGGTCCTTCACTATCCCCGGTAAATGGATACCGTGTTCATCTTCCAGGTTAGTATGAGTTCACCATCAGGACAGTCACTCTCTGGCCACGGTAGATGGGTCAACGTGGCCGCCTTCCAGGCTAGTTTGAGTTGACCATCAGTTTTTGACCCAGGGCGATGGCGGTCTTCCAGGTAAGTCAAACATTCCCAAAACTAGGATGTTGACAGCAGAGAGTGTACACTCATTGAGACTTATACGGAAAAACACTATCAGCGCAGTTCCGCCTAGTTTGTACTTTTACATATATATTTTCAAAGAATTAAACTGCTAGAGTGTTTTCAGAAACAACCTCAGTCGCGCCTGATCAGCCGATGATAGGGAGCGCCAAATTTACTGTCAATTTACCTACCACGAGAATAGCATCGCATAAAAATACTTGATTCTCTTCTTTAATTGTGGCAATCACAATTTGTACATCGTGTTCATTCCGCTATTCAGTAGCAATTTGTTTGAACATATATGGGACAATTGAAACGGGATGCCTGTATGTTTCTTTACAACTCAATAGTTCAACTCTGCGATTGAAGAAAATCAGACAGATGGGCTCCCACCAAAGTCAAACGGGAATCTGAAACCCGCCGGAGGCCCTGTAATGCCAGAGTGGAGACTGTCGTAACTACTAACGAATGCTGTCGGGCTACTTGAGTAGCTGACCGAGGATCCGAATGAATAACCTAAAACCACAAGTAATGCAGGCAGTTGCTTCACAGCGTCATGACGCCACAGTATTGTTAAGAACGGCAACCAGCAATGCATGGAATGGGGGGGGGGTATGCGTTCAGAGCAGCTTATCGCCACAGAAAAGAATGCCCGGAGAACTAGCACGAGACGACAGTCTCTCGGCCGAGCAGGAAAGCGTGCGTGTCATGAAAGGTACCCTGGATCGGCTCCTGTAGGAAATGTTAAGATGTTCACTCATCTTAAGGAACAGAAAACAACTGTGTCTTTCTGCTGGACAGTCACACGGCACATCTCGTTGAAGTTGCTTACCAGGGTCGACATACCTACGCTCCCTCGAAACTACAAGAATCTTGGAACAGTCTAACGCACCGATTTCGATGGACCCGAACTCTATTAAGATCTGCCACTGCAGAATGCATATTTCACGACAGTTTTCTTTCATCGTATCATACGTCGAATATGCAGACTCTCTAATCACATTCTGATCACACCAGAGCCAGATGGAACATTCGTACAGTAAATTGGTGATAATCCTTACGTATAATATTATTACGTAAGCGTTTACGGGACAAGGTCGCCTCAGTGATTTGGTCCTCCTTGGCTACTATAGAACAAATCAACTTCGAGTAAGTTGTTGATCAATCTACTGCAAGAAAAGCGTGTAAAGCGGTCTAAATTGTTGTAAAATTCCCCTTTTGTGCACATCCGTATTTTTATTTGTAACTATGTTAATTAATTTTTTATTTGTGATTGATGATTGATCTTGTTGTGATGAGTTCACCGTTCATATCGAATAAAACGATAATTTATCTTTCCATCAAAACGTCATCTCTAGCTGTATGGAATAAACCGTACAGCTAAAGAAGACCGTTGGAAATGACACAATTTCATCAATAGATCGCATACGAACTTTAGGAGTTCAAGTGAACCAGCATCTGTCGATGTTACATCGCGTGACTGCTGTGTGTGCAACGTGCAACTACCACCTGTACTGTCAACAACAAGGGACTATCTTTCAAGTGAAGCCGCGAAACGTGCTGTAAACGCACTCGCACCTCTCGACTGGACTATTGTAACCCAGTCTTCCTCAATCTACCTTCGTCTCATACAGCACGCTTGCAACGAGTACAGCCAATGCCATCAGACTAGTGACACGCACCGGTAGACATGAGCACATCACACCTGCGCTAAAGCGATGTTGACGTACATATGTCACCGTGGTTTGACGCCGTCGTATTTGGCGGAACGTCTGCAGCCACGAAATCGTGATGGACGTCTACCCAAGGACACCTACGCCAACACTGCACCAAGACATCACGAAGAAGTGCATTGGTGACATGGCATTTGGTGTAACAGCACCGCGACTGTGGAATGAATTGCCGGTGAACATTCGTTCATCAAAAACACTGAACACTGATTTATGTATTTGTGCTTTTTTAAATATACATTTACTTTATTGTGCAGCGCATCGATCCGCTAAGCAGGATTTAGGGTTTAATAAATACATAATTATTATTATTATTGTTAATAATAATAATAACGTACAAACACGTTCACGTATATATGTAAGTAATTTTGAAGTTGCACTGTCATCAAGACGGTTCATTTTCCCCGAGAGGCAACGTGAAAGACACTTACAATATGTCTCGGGGTATGAGTTGATTGTGGGAGGGGGGGCGCCAACTTGTATTTTGCACCCAGGCGCCGAAAACCCTCATGACGCCACATCTCTCTCGATGTGGGATATATATATATATATATATATATATATATATTCCTATCAGATTATGTCGAGTGACTCCATAGCATATAACGCAATCACGTGAGCAAATTTTCCACAAGATCAAACATATGATGAGACCGACTCTAAGTTGTGTTTCAGAGTGAGACGATGACCGTAGACATCCCGAGAGCGAACGGTGACTCGGTGCGTGTGAGTTATACGAAGGATGTGACCGACTCTATGTTGTGTTTCAGAGTGAGACGATGACTGTAGACATCCCGAGAGCGGACGGTGACTCGGCGCGTGTGTGGGTGCGGGCGACGGACGTGATGGGTAACACGAAGACCGACTCTGTGTTGGTGCACGTCGACTCGTCTCTTCCTGCCATCCAGGAAGTCGGGATGTCACGGCACGGACGCACTCAGCTCGCCGTGCATCACTCCGTCGACTTGTTTGATATCAAGTTGGTATTTGCTTGTCGTGTTTTTCTGGAGACATATAATTTGTTTAGTATACACAACATCATTACCGCGTAATCGTGCTCGATTTGGTTTGGGTACGACTAATTAATGGTGTTAATAATAATAATAATAAGTAACGTGACACCCTTCCACGTTAGTTGCTACAACCAAATGTCCGGCTTCGGCTATACACTTAGTGATTATTATATTTAAAATGAACCAAAGAATTAAGACACTATGCATCTAACAGTTACATTACTTAGTACTAATATAACTTCAATCATGTTTCCTTCATTGCCGTTTCATAAAAATACTGACCCACTTATGTCAGTGTTGGAAGGTTGAACACTAACCAGTATACCATGTTTTGTCGTGCAGGTTTGAGTTCAACAGCTACGACTTTCACTCTGGGCTGAAGGAGATTCACTGGAGGCTCCACGACTCACTCGATGCGAGCGTGGAGCACGGCAGTGGACACGTCGTCGTCCGCAAACACACGGTAGGTGTGCAATCCCAGGTCCACTTAGAAGAGCAATTTTGGTCCGATTCCTATGTCGAGTGACTCCATAGCATATAACGCAATCACGTGAGCAAATTTTCCACAAGATCAAACATATGGGCCAATGTGTGACTACGACCGTGAATAGGTTTAATAAAACACTTAACTGTAGACTGACGCGAGTTAATTGGTCGCACTGCGATTATGTGTCGTTCGGTATAATCGGACATTAGTCGAACACAAATCGCTCCTATAAAAGGTACTTCATATGCTTTATAAAATTAAATGAATGTGTCGAAATTACCAGGTGGCCCTAATGTTTTCCTGTTTAATACTCTTGTATAACGAACGAGTAATATGGGCATTAGATTTGATTTCGCCAATTTGTCTTTTGATGAATTAAAATTTATAAGTTATTATAATATTGTTATTACTATTACATGACTTACTGCAGGTCGCGAATTAAACTTGTATATATCGGGTTTGTAGAGTGTTCAAATAGTTACCAAAACGTACCGAGGTTGAATAAGATTACCGTAGATATCTACACTTTCCAAATGTCACGTGGACAAGAAAGCTAGCCGAGGTTCTAACAGTTCTTCATCTACATATGACTTGCCTTTGTCAGACGTTTGGCAACCGCATTTCATCAACATATGACTTGCCCTTGTCAGACGTCTGGCAACCGCATTTCATCAACATATTCACATTGCCAGCATTAAAACTATTATTAGATCATTTATTCCAGTAATTGTTTTTCTCATGTCCAACGTACACCGTTCCTTGATTAATGCTGCAGTGTGCCCTCTGAATATACCTCCTTCTTTATTATGAAAACAATATCTCTACTATTTTGTCATAACCCTATTATTCATAACCATTCAACGACATCACCCATTAACCTCAATTCTTTAGTGTTCTCGTCAATTAATACAATGTTATATTATTAAGCGTTCGTAAAGATAGTATATCTATGTTAATGTAGGAATCAGTTTACTCTCTCTTCATAAGTAAGCAGAATACTTGTAAACCTTAAGTAATTATACGTTCTGCACTTAGGGTTCGGCCTCTGCTTGTGTCGCGCCGAGCTGCTACTGCATTCCGAAGGACAACGAGTGCTTCGAACGTCAGTTTGAGGTCAAACCAGACATGAGTAAGATGGCGAAGCCGCACGGAGACCACGACTTCGACTACAGTCTCGTGCTCAATGTCACCAACAACGCCTTGCTCTCCACTCTCTTCACGTACAAGGCGAGTATCGTGAGACAATGAACACTTTAATAATGTGTTTTAGTAATGAAATGCGACACTTTTTTTTCGCGGAACAACGCATACTTGACAGCAGTGACTTAACATACCTACAAATCTCCCCACCCATTCACACAGACACGTGCGCGCGCACACACAGTTTATATAATTAACATTCAAATCTGATTTCCATCCGCCACCAGATCACAATAGACACAACCGCCCCTCAGCCCGGCGTGGTATCAGACAGTGAGCAGTCACAGTCGGACGTAGACTTCCAACAGAGCTACACCCAACACGCGTCGTGGCAGGGATTCTTCGACCGAGAGAGCGGCGTCGCGTTCTACCAATACGCCTTCTCTGATACCTGTCTCTCGGCCAGCGACTTCAGCCTGCCTGCAACGGGAATGGTACTGTTTACGAGCCTCCATATTTAGACTGTAGTACTCCTACAATCAGCCTATAATCTATTCAATTACATATAATCCTCTGTAAGAAATACTTTCAGATTTATAGTATACATTATTGCTTTATTAATTAATGTCAATTTAATATCCTTTGTGACTTTAGTCTTTGTGTATGTCTTAATTGAGACAAACTACTTCTATCATCACTACTCAGCCAACACGGAATTATAGGCAGCATCTTGGCGAGTTAGCTCGTAAATCCATATGTGTGCCGATTCCTAGCATAAATGAAGCGTTTTATCCAGCAGATGCGATATAATATGTATTAATTTTAATTAACTTGCCTATTATATATTTCGCCCTGTCAAGTTATCTTCTTTACATATCAAAGGTAAGTTCCTGTATCCAGTCTTTTGGACTGCTCAGAGCGGTTTACATTTTGTTCCCTGGGAGACGTGTTCAAAACAACACTATTTCGACTTCTCTGGGGAGCATTCAGCCACGCTGCAGGTAATGCGTGAAGACAATTTGTACACAATTACGCACCACCAGGTACTTATGCATACAGCTGAGTGAACTGGAGCACCGTAGTGTGAACAAAATTGCCCAACGTTTGAAAAGGCAGTACATGATTCGAACAAGGGTTCTCTCGAGTGAGAGTCCGATGCTGTCGCCACTGGGCCACTGGGCCACTGGGCCACTGCGCTCACACTTTCCTGCTACTCTCTCCCAATCTCGGCTGTCCACAGCTGTCTTTGTGCTATCACCCTCGACACTGTCTCTCCCAATCTCGGCTGTCCACAGCTGTCTTTGTGCTATCACCCTCGACACTGTCTCTCCAACCTCTGCGCCTTTGTTTCCTTCAACATACAACGTTTTCTTTCTATATTCGCTGTCGCAATCTTTGCACAATGTTATGGCATCCTGCCTCTCTCAGTTTGTTCACACACACGCACGCACGCACGGACTCACACACACCCACGCACACACGCACACACGTACACACGCACACACGCACACACACACACACACACACACACACACACACTATTTTTATACTCAAGTGTTTCTTTATTCCGATTGATACTTATAAAATCCACAACTTTCTTTCATCTTCTTGTGGTATGTTTGATGACTGATTATCCTCACATATCTAACGTTTCGTATTTTAACATTACTCGGCAATTGTCTGTAGTTTGACATGCATACTATTCACAGGTGAAGGAGACAACGCTGACGTACGCCAGTAGGACCTTGCAGCGCTCAGGGACGTACCACTGCACTGTCGTCGCCTACAACAAGGCCCTCGAGCCCTCGGAGCCCGTGTGTTCTGACGGCGTCACTGTCGACACGACGGCGCCAGAGATCCACGAAGTGTCCATTGAGAACTCGTGGACAAAGGACGGACTTGTGAAGGACCCGACCGGCCAAGTGTGGTACATTGACCGGAACAGGTTCCGTGTTCTCGTCTCGCAACCTAGGCAGAGCTGCAGGTATTGGATTTGTTTTTAGCGTCATATAAATGGATAAATCATATATAATGTATATATATATATATATATATTATATATATATATATGTGTGTGTGTGTGTGTGTGTGTGTGTGTGTGTGTGTGTGTGTGTGTGTGTGTGTGTGTGTGTGTGTGTGTGTGTGTGTGTGTGTGTGTGTGTGTGTGTGTGTGTGTGTGTGTGTGTGTGTGTGTGTGTGTGTGTGTGTGTGTGTGTGTGTGTGTGTGTGTGTGTGTGTGTGTGTCATGCTTTGACTGCCTCATGCGACTATAAACGCGGGAGCCGCTAAGTCTAAGTATGTGTGTGTGTGTGTGTGTGTGTGTGTGTGTGTGTGTGTGTGTGTGTGTGTGTGTGTGTGTGTGTGTGTGTGTGTGTGTGTGTGTGTGTGTGTGTGTGTATGCATATTTGTATGTATTTATGTATGTACGTGTGTACGTACATATGTGTGTATGTATGTATGCACGTGTGTATGTACGTATGTATTTGTATGCATGTATGTACGTATATATATATATATATGTAATAATAAAAAGATAACTTATATTGCGCCTAAATTCTTGGAAACCAAGCTCAGAGTCGCATAAAAACAAAATGATTGGTCAATCTCAAAATCCATAAGTAATATTCCAGTTGTCAACAGATGGGTCAAGGCGCTAGGGAGCTACGGTGAATAAGCAAGGTTGTAAAGATAAGTTTTTAAAGACGGAATTTTGTAATATTTTCAACTGATCTAACACTAAGTGGGAGCATATTCCAAAGAGTATGTATGTATGTATGTATGTATGTATGTATGTATGTATGTATGTATGTATGTAGGTAGGTAGGTAGGTAGGTAGTTATGTATGTATGTATATATGTATGTATGTATGTATGTATGTACGTATATAATGTATGATTTTCATAATAACAAAATGCAATACAGTATTAAACGCTCGTTTTATGGACACTCAGTGGGAGGAGCATTTGTTAAAAACAACTCTTACATACCCGTTCTGGTCTGTACTGGTTCATACAAGTTCACATGTAAAGAACTTTGGACGCAGGGATCAGTTAGTCCACGTCTCAACGTGTTACTTACAGCAATCCTCCACTGTAGTACTCTATAAAGTGATACAATCGGCGCCCAAAGGAGACGCCCAAATGAATCAACGTGGATGGTCAGTTCAAATAATTCTACTGCTGTCAGTCCGATGTACACTTTACGAATCTGTGTTATTATTTTGTCGCACGAGAATGTATGCGTTGGTTAATATGTTGGTTTCAGGCAGAGAGCTCGCCAAGTTAACGGCATGCAAATATACCGAGTAAGACATCTTCGGAACAGTTCCGGAGAAGACAGTATCACTCTTTGCAAGAAACCGATATTTCCTGACGAACCAAACATCGTCATCAGAAAGGAGAACGTGGTTAGTAGAAGCTGTTTGGCATGCTGTGCAGTAGTTTCATGTCGTATAAAGAACCACCGATATGAATCACTTTATTTTATTTTATGGAATTAATAATATTTATTCTTACCATATTTTATTTTATGGAAGGAATACTATTTATTCTTACCTAATATAATGTCCGTGCTTCTATCAGTTGGAACTATCTTGGTTCGGCTCGGATGACGAAAGTGGCATTCATTCGTACGAAGTAGGACTCAGTTCGACAGGTTCCGAGGACATGAATCTGCTGTCGTACACGTCGACTCACGGCCACCGCCACTTCATCACCTACCACCCGGGCCTGATGGACGGAGAGACCTTCTACATCCACATCAAGGCCGTCAACAGAGCGGGCCAACAGACTGTCCAGGTAAGGTGTTTACTTTGTATTACCTGGCCCCATCAAGACAGTCAACATGGTGGGACAACAGACTGTCCAGGTAAGGTGTTTACTTTGTATTACCTGGCCCCATCAAGACAGTCAACAGGGAGGGACAACAGACTGTCCAGGTAAGGTGTTTACTTTGTATCACCTGGTCCTATCAAGGCCGTTAACAGAGTGGGCCAACAGACTGTCCAGGTAAGGTGTTTACTTTGTATTACCTGGCCCCATCAAGACAGTCAACAGGGAGGGACAACAGACTGTCCAGGTAAGATGTTTATTTTGTATCACCTGGCCCCATCAAGACTGTCAACAGGGCGGGACAACAGACTGTCCAGGTAAGTTATTTACGTTGTCTCACCTGGCCATATCAAGGCTGTCAACAAGGCGGGCCAACAGACTACCGAAGTAAAGTATGACAAACGTATTTGCTAATATTCCGAAAACAAATACTGGATTACTATAAATACTGATTTCGTTTTATGCATAACCTATTATCTTTATCGGGAAATAAACAACGCGTGTTGTTTTCTCTAACGTCCTGTGAAATGTAGCACATTGCAAGATGCAAACGCAAAAATACAGTGATATTGATCACAATTGTTTATTCTTGATTTTACAATTGAATTTGAAGTAGATAATCGCACGACAATACTTCAATGTCATATTAAAATAACTATTATATTATTACTATTATTGATATTATTATTAGTAAGTCAATCAGTAGTTTATTTCCATAGTAGTAATATCAATTAAAACAAAATACAGGTACTTATGTATGACTCAATCCCAGAACACCGCCACATCGCCTATAACGTATACATATATTCCATGTGACCTCGTCAATAGTATTCTCCCTGTCATCTTCACCTAGGTGGTCGGGCCTGTCGTCGTTCACGTAGACCCTCCGACATTCAGCGGTCACCTTGCAGTTTCCACTCAGCGCCATGGCAGTGTCTTGTATCTTGTTGGAAGATGGAACAGCTCCAGTTTCTCTGCCACCGACCTCCGAGGTCGTCTCATATACGGCTTCAGCTACGCCGTGGGTATGTAAGAGCTACGCGTTAAGTCCGGGATACACTGACGTTTTTCGTCCGACCCATCCCGATTCGATCAAACGGTGTTGGTTTAGTCTGGTCTGGTCGGTGTTAGTTGGCTAGTGTATCCACACGGTCGATTGAAATCATGACATTTTCAAAGTCGGCATGCGAATATTTCGCCTCTATGGTCAGATCTGTAGACCCGATCGAGTCTGACTAAGTACACTGCGGTCAGGGTGACTCGGACATACAGACCGACCAAGCAAGTATCTGGCGAAATGTGCCACTGTTCCCCGGGCTTTACGGGACGCGGTTTCGAACGGGAGCTCAGCGCAATTTCACAGTGATAATAGTTATTCCAACCCACATACTGCCGTTTGAAAACCTGGGCAGTTTCGTTAACCTCACTTTGCATGACTCTTTCGAAAGATACAATACACGCTGCTATCCCTTTCACCTGGTGTCTATGTCAGGAGTCATAAAAGACACCACTGAAAATAGAAAAATAAATATGTTGTTGACTCATTGACCCAATGATATCGATCTACAAAAAAGTGGGCGCAGCGTTTGCTACTGCCAAAATACCTTCCAATAACGGAGTGAACGACTGGAGCGCTTTCTAGGCGGACACCGGCGCTATTTAGTTATGATTATATAATAATATAATTATATTATTGTATTGTTTGAGTGAGTGGTTGATGACATTGTAATCTCAATAATTAGTATTATTTTGGAAATAAACTGGTAAAAAGCCAAATTTAACCTTTACAACATATGTTACACTCTAGTATTAATAATAACACTACTGTATATATTTATAATATTGTTAGCTATAGCATGTTGCTCTTATCAATACTCAAAACGTATGACAATGTTCAGCACGCAGACTTTCAAAGAATGTCACGTTGCTGTAGAAACGAAATACTACAGATCGCGGTAAATATAAGAATGCACATTTTATTCCGCAGGCCACAGTCGCGGTACAGATAACGTGAAGGCATTTTCGCCACTCACCAGAGACACCAGCGTGTCCGGACTGTGCACCTGGACCACGCCCCCCTCGTGCGTGGCGACACCTGTTGACGACCTACAGTGGCGCCTCCACGGCCGTCACTCGTACTACTTGACGCTGAAACTAGAAGGCGTCAACGGTCTAGAGAGAGCGGTGACTTCAGACGAATACGAACATTACATTGGACCCCCGTCTGGTGGCGTAGTCGTCGAAATCCCCGTCAACACAACTGAATTGGTATATAAATGTTAAGACGCTAACTTTAGATCATTGTATGTGTTATTCAATTACGAATTTATATATTTGTTTTGTCAGGTAAGCAAATATGGAAATATGGAAACTGAACATTATTTAGATAAAATGTCGGGTAAATATGGAAACTGAACATTATTTAGATAAATCTATATAAACACGTTTAGAGGTAACACAAATCTCGCACAGTGATAACAGTCAGCGTACTAATTGAGGCGTTGAGAACGACAAGGGCGAACGCGCCAATGGCCCGAAAAAAGTGTCTAGATGGTATTGCTTTGCTCTAATATTAAGGCAACTCGCGGTGTGGCAGGCTCGCCTTTATCGACTTATAAAATTAATTTCCTTGTAAGTGGTGGCTATGCCCCGTGAATCTTTTAATACGGTATCGTTAGTCAGAACGACAACGGCGACGCGGCACGCTACCTTTGGACACGAAATGACGAGTTAGGAAGGAAACGGCGAAGCGCACAGACGCATTTAGACGAGGAACCAATCAGCGTCTCGGGGACTATAATTTTATTTATTGGGAAATCGTGAGCCATTGAGCGTTGCGTTTTCAATTTGCAGTATTCTCATGGAACAGTGTCAGAGTTAAGAATATTTGCTCGATATTTTGGCGATTACTGTACATACCATCAAACTAAAACCTGATTTATTACTATTTGTTAATATTTGATTATTTTATGGCAGATTAATGTTGTCAAACTTTTAAAATCGTTTTCTCAAAACGTGACAGAATTAAATATAAAAAGTAGCAGATGAGTATGTGGTAGGTACAATGAATAGGTTTGCAGCAAGAACACTCAGAACGTGGAAAATTAACTCATTGTCATGACAATAATAGATAACGGAAAGAAACTTAGATGTTAAGCAGCAGAAAATTACCAGTGGCATCCTGTTCCAACAAGGAATATTACCTTCGCACGCTCAACAATTATATTTTATACAAAATTAAAATAAATCGATAACAGTATCTGCTGTTTAACAACACAATGTTTGCAGATGTCGGAAGACATCGACCACCAGTCGAGCGAGTCGCATCTCCACATCGTGTGGTTCGGCTTCCAACACGTTGACCAGACCATCAGCTACGAGCTGGCCGTCGGCACGAGACCGGGCAGCGACGACGTCGACGGCTTCAAGCGCGTTGACTCGCTGAGCAAGATGGTCACACATCTGGCATTGGAACCGTTCAAGGTAGAATGACGCGATCAAGATTGCGTTTGCGTGTGTGTGTGTGTGTGTGTGTGCGTGCGTGCGTGCGTGCGTGCGTGCGTGTGCATGTGCATGTGCGTGTGCGTGTGCGTGTGCGTGTGCGTGTGCGTGTGCGTGTGCGTGTGCGTGTGCGTGCGTGCGTGCGTGTGTGCGTGTGCATACCCTTCGCCCATGTTTGTGTGTTGTGTGTTTATATGTATATCTATGTATGTTTTTGTGCGATTCTGCATTCACGCATTGTTACGTACGACCGTAAGTGCGTACATGTATGCGTACTTTCATGAGTTGCAGCGTATCCGTGTTCGTGTCTGCACGCATTAGTACGTGTGCATGCGTGTTTTAGCTTACCATTGATGTATTATCGGACACTTTATTATGATTAAAATAAGGACTTGCAAATCCGTAACAACTCTAAAGCATCAATTATTTTATTTTGATGTTTATTTAGAACTGAACTGTCATTGAATGAGAAATACGTAATAGAACTTCGATGTAACTAAACCGCTACCTGATTTACAGACTTACTTCGCATCGATCCGCGCCAAGACGCTAGATGGCAGCACGATTGTAAGCAGTGATGGCATCACTATACTTCCGGTAAACACGGAGCTGTTTGGTGCAACAGTAATTGACGCGTTGCCGTGTTTATCTTGTAAGTTACCGCATTTTAATGCTCCTTTTTGAAGTTACATTACGATTTTCACCATAAAATGTGCTTAATTCATGAAGATGAATAATTAGATAAACTAAATAACTAAATATTTAACAGAGTGGTATTTGTGTTATTGTATACATGTATAATATATGGGTCCAATTGATTGTTTAATTTACATAATTATCTTAGTTTTGAAAACGCATCCATGTCAAAGATATAATGATAGGAATGTATCGAGGACACGACGGAGAGTTTAAGGAAAACCTACCAAGATCAACACAATTACTTTGGTGGGTTCCTTCGGAATGTAGTGACGATTATACTAGATATGTGATATTACTATATATGTTTATTTTTTTCTGTTATAAAGACGATTCGAGAAATCCGCAGGCAAGGATGCACCATGACTCTCCATTTGTTGACAAACCATGTGGAGTTGACGTTGACTTCCAAGCGTCAATCACCCATATGGGCATTAGCTGGACTCTGCCAGCAAATGTGACAAACTTAATAACAAGTGTACGCTGGGGAATCGTCGAACACAACTCGAGGTATGGTCATTTCCAGTTATACACGCGAAAGTTAAATGAGTGTGTGTGCGTGTGTGCGTGCGTGTGTGTGTGTGTGCGTGTGTGTGCGTGTGTTTGTGTGTGTGTGTGTGTGTGTGTTTGTGTGTGTGTTTGTGTTCGTACGTGCGTGTGTGTATGTGCGCGCGTATGTGTGCGCGTGTGTGTGTGTCCGCGCGTGGGTATGTATGCGTGTGTGCACGCGGGTGTTTGTGCATGAGTGTTTAGTTGTTTCGGTTTATGCGTGCGTGAATCAATGTGTGTAATCGTGCGCGGTTATGTGCAGGCTGACGTGTGCACGTGTGTGTCGTTGTGAACAGAACAGATTTTAATGAAACAAATTTCACGATTGGGTAGGCATTTAACTAGCTCATATTCCCAGACTACCGACTCGTGTCTTGTTGTTCATTTAGCTCCCCGTTAGCCATCTGCATCGATGACTTGCTGACATCACTGAAGTCCCACGGGATCGCACAGTCGCCCTCACTAACTCTCAATATGTCAACATCCATACTAAAACAAATTACTACAACTAGTATGATATAATGTAATATGCATAACTAAAACTGTTAATGATGTTTGGTGACTATAATATTATCTGCGTTATTAACGTGTCTGCATATTTAATGTTTGAAAGCGTCCACAACATTGCTGTAATTTCAACTGTCCAGCCTGGAGGTCCGTGAGATGACCGACGCTGGACGAGTGAGTCACGTGATCGCCACAGATCTTCAGCTGCAGCCTGGCCACACGTACCGGGCAGTTGTGCAGTTCTGTCACCCAGACGGCTGCTTCCTGGTCAGTGAAATAATGCACACAACTGACTAGCATGTCATAATGTTTAAAGGAACCGTTATAAGTTCCTCAATTTATTATTATATGTATATATATATATATATATATATACATATATTCATATATATGTATATATATATATATATATATATGTGTGTGTGTTGAATGCGTGCTGAACTAACGTATACTCCAGTAGCGGGATATGAATTCCTTTCTATACTTAACAATCCCTACTCGGTTAATTTTAACCAATCATATATAAGGATAACTGATGTTCGTATATTTCACATAATGTGCGCAGTCGTTAGTTTAATAAAATAGTGCGTACTAGTGTTAAAAGCATTGAAAGAATTGACTTTATTGTTAGCTCGAGTAACTTGTGTAAGTCTTATTAGTAGTAATAATAATAGCATAGAACCGGACATCGTTTGCAATTTGTTTGCAAATGTCTTTGACAAAGTCCGTTTAAAAATTATGTTGTAATTTCACCAGTGATTTCACACAACAATTGTCTGTACAAATGGTTGAGCCACCATGACGTAGACTACGATAGCTACATTCGACATTGATGATATTGTAGATGGAGGTTATATGACCAACACTGTAACACGCAAAACATCTGTATATTATACAATCAGTATACACAGTACTTCTCTTTACCACGTGTTTCATCTTGTACGTTCAGCCGCAGTTCTCCGACGGTGTGACCACCACGCCTGATGCCCCCGTCTCTCCCGGCCTCGTTTCCGTATCCCTGGTCGACACGAATCTCTCATTCGCCTGGGCACAGTTCGTCGACCCGTCTATCAAACCTTTGACCGCAGGCGTCATATCTCGACACGAGTGGACATTGATGGTCAAACACACCGACGGACACAACTCGGGACAACTTTACCCTTGGAAGATAATATCTGCCATTTACTGCGTCACTTCTGATCAGTCTAATAATAAAGTAAGAACTATTCTTATTCAATAAGATACGGGTGTGTGACATTTTTGATAGGATGTGTTTAGGATTCGTGTACGACATCAATAAGCATCTGTCACATTCTGTTTTTTCTGGCGCAGGTGTGTTCTTCCTCTGTCCGCCTGGCGGCGCCACTAGAAACGTCGAGTTGTGTCGTACTTGCTATTAGAGCGCACAATAATGTCGGTTTGTATTCGACGATCACCCGACAACTGAGGGGATGTGACGTCACCAGCAGAGTGACGTTGACAGTTATTGACGCAGTAGCTACAACATTAAATGGGTGAGTCAATATTGTTTCTTCCACAATGTTGTTGATAGTGTTGCAGTTTGATGGGCAGGACTTATCGTTGCTACAAACATTTCGATGAGCTACACTAGTTTATTTCAAGGATTTCTGAAATGTCGCATTAGTAAGTATGTGCTAGATATACGCATTCTTGCGACGGGTTATTCAGTGCGCCTCGCACAATGTGAACACTGTCGTTCAGTTCAACATGATACTTACGATGACATTCCATGTTACTGTTGTATGTCAATAGGGTACTTATCATATAAATTATGTTGTAATAATTGGGCGCGACCTAATAACCTCTCGAGCATCTTAGCAATTCGTCAAAGGTTTAATGCGCGTTATTATCGCACCGCGTTCGACGAAAAACACTTGTGTTGTCCGATTTGTCAGCATTGTAGCTCTGACATGTTGGAACTCAACGACCGTTAAGACCTATATTAACGTATGGTGGCATTTTAGCACACAAATGAAAATTAATGTATTTATTTTCTAATCGTAATGTCGGTGTCGTTAGCTAGAACATAATTTCGTTGTCTTTATCTAGAACGTAATGCCGGTGCCGTTATCTAGAACGTAATGCCGGTGTCTTTAACTAGAACGTAATGTCGGTGTCGTTATCTAAAACGTAATGCCTGTGTCGTTAGCTAGAACATAATGTCGGTGTCGACTGCTTCAGCAGTGCATTGATAATTAATAATAATTTCAGATTTGTTCGGTATTAATATACACTCTAACAACCAAGGGGACTTATTGTATTCCTAGGGACATCTCTCTGAAGAAGAACGCCCAGTGGCCGGTGTCAGACCGAGAGTACACGCCGTCCTTGTCGACCTTGAGCGCCGTCTGGCCAGACCTGCGTCACAGCACGTATGCCTGGAAGGTCGTCTCCGACCGCGCCATCCACAGGTTCGCCTTCGTCAAGCCACGGGCTGCGCCAGACTACGGCGACTTCGACTGCTCGGCACCGGAAGTGTTGGCCTGCGGAGATACGCAGGTGCGGAAATGCAATATCGAGTGTGTACCAATGCTTGCTTTGGTGTACTAATTACACGTTTGTAATACAAAGGACACGCGTACAGTGTTATTCCCGATAACGTTATTATGTTAAACCATTGGCACGGTGTAACCGTATGTTCACAATAATACGTTGGAAACTTGACATGAATTCAATAATTGTTTGTGATTCGGCTTATCAAGATATGCCAATCAACACCAGGCAGCAGCAATCACGATCTTCACAAGTTGTTTAAAACGTAGCGGTTAATCATTTCCTAAATACAATTTTAGTTTAGTTTAAGTGTAGAGTTAACAAAACAAGATTTAACAAGATTGTCATCCAGAGAATTAACTCTAGATGGCACGTGATATATATACCCGCTTCAGTACAATTACCATATTCACAATATTGTTCTTTAATGTATACGTTGGTTCACCGTAGTGTCGTTATTTATGATAGGGCGATTATAAAATACAATGGCATTTAACATCCAAACGAATATCTTCTGTACAGGAGAACTTTGTGAACGTTCACGACTTGACTATGAGCGAGGGTCAACGCTACTACATATGTATACTAGCCAACGCCACCGACCTCAAGTTTGAGAAGTTCACTCAACATCTGGAGCAGACCTCGGAGTGCAGCAACGGAATCGTAGTGGACACAACGCCGCCCATCGCTGGTCAAGTGTGGGTCGGCAGTCACCAGACCCACTGGCGCTATCAGGTAGGAACACGTGTGTAGCTTGGTATTTGTATATTGTGGATACAATCACAATAAGACACTGCTACCAAGTACCATGTTTACTTTGAAGCAGTATCATCGAGGTTACATAAAACAGTTATGGTTTTGCCTGGAATATGTTTTATCATTGTTCACGTTCTATTCAATTCCTGTAAACAGATAAACGACATCACCAATGGATCTTAAAGCTAGATAGACATTGTCCAATAATGAAATGTTGTTCATTTTCAATTGTATTCTCGGAATCTTTTCCTGACAACCAGCTGGTGTCGCTCACGGACGAGTTGCCTTATGGCATCCCAACTAGAAGATACAATGGCTTCTTGTCCCAAACAGGTTTTATTTTAAATTCAAATGCATGAGTGTTTCGTATGTTGCATACTTAGCTGCCTATATCAGATAGTCTGTAATATAGTAGTCCCAAATCATTCCTGTAACAATCAGTCTCACTAATACGGTCACCTCGCCATTCGGGTTACTTCTGCCATGTCCTAAAGTCGACCTTAATGGTGAGGTTCCACCGTATATGATTTGTGAAAAGGTATAACGGCACTCAGCAGACTGAATAATTTATACCGATATTTCAGGTTGATTCGGAAATAATGCCGGTGTGTTGTTAATGTTGCCTCACTTGCTTCAGATCGACCGATCACAAATTAATATATACTGGAGTTCGTTCATTGACGTAGAATCCTACGGCCAGTCTTCTCATCACTCTGGGATCCTAAAATACGAGTATGCTGTCGGTGAGTATAAGAACGCCAGCCAACAACTAAAATCCAGACGAACAAACAATTCCTTACCAGATGCAACAGTCAACATCATAGAACCACATAAATTAAAAAAAAAGTATTAATACACGACTAATTTTCATGCGCACCCAGTCCTGACCGACTCCACACAAGTGTTGGCCTGTATACAATCAACATCAAGAGGCCAGTATACAACCACAATCAAGAGGCCAGTATACAATCAACATCAAGAGGCCAGTATACAATCAACATCAAGAGGCCAGTATACAATCAACATCAAGAGGCCACTATACAACCAGAACCAAGAGGCCAGTATACAACAAAGAGCAAGAAGAGGTTGTATCATATTAAAAGAATAAAAAATGGAATTTCAAATACTGGCTATCTTGATTATGTTTACGAAATTGAATTATATTTCTATTGAATCTCAATGCGTAGCATCACATGAAAGTGTGTTATATGTGTGTCAGGTACGTCGCCTGAGGGCGTTGATGTCCAAGACTACACAGATGTCGGAGTGACTAACATGGCGGTGGCTAACGGATTGACGTTACATGACGGAAGGACATACTTCGTCACAGTTCGAGGTCAGTTGTTTATTTATATAAATACGTTAGGACTAGTACTGTTGTACACCACTCATTAAAATGTTAAAGTAATAACACGTAACATGCAAATATTGATTTTGGTGTTTGTTTATTTATAACATTCTTCAAATAATTAATGTTGTGGAGTTAGTTATACATTTAAAAATAACATTCCTTTCGGCAATATTTGTTTAGTTTGCGGTGGAGTGTTTTCTTAATAACATTTCTTCTTGCGAAGATGTCACGCGTTTTTATTCACAGAAATATGAGAAAGGTTCCCGTGTTTTGAAAGCCAGACTTTAATCGAGCGTCACGAATTATTTGTTTTTGTGTTTGGACTTATACACTACTACACGGTCGAAATATTTATACATTTTCTGAAAGGCCTAAGTCCGTTTTTTTACAGCCACTGATCACGTGGGTAGATCGACAACTGCGCAGTCGGCGGGAGTTACGGTCGATTCAACGCCACCGGAAGTTCGTTCTGTGCCGATTGACGTCGGCGGCTCTTACACGACTGTGAGGACAGAGTTCTCAGCCGCATGGAGGGGTGTCTTTAACGACCTCGAAAGCGGTGAGGACATTAAACAACGTACAGTTTTGTGGATCTATGTCCCTGTTTTGTATTTGTCACGAATAAGGCGTCATTTTTCCCTCACAGATGATTATATATATATATATATATTACATGATATGTACATTTTAGGAATTCAACACTACTATTGGTGTCTGGGCTCGAAGCGTGGTTACTGTGATATTATGTCATACACGAAGACAACCGAACCTAAAGCATCTACAAAAGCACGTGACGTTCGAAACTTTTCTGACGGACACCCAGTCTACGTCACTGTTCAGGTGAGACAAGGTCTGAATATATAGTAAAATGGTGGACAGAAAGTGTTATCCTATGTCACATAATATAAATTTAGCATAAGTGCCACACTAAACATAGCATGAAGACGGGAATTATATGACATGTTAATAACATAGATTGTGTCTTGGCAATCACCGAATTCGACCGAAACGTCTGGCAATTCGAATATGCAACATTCCCGTACTTTGGAAAATCAACTAATGTCATCCAACGTGAAAGGTGACGAGTATTGCTGAGTGATTAGGTGGTCAGAACCAGCTGGTAGCAAACAGCTATTGCAATTTTATACAAGAAAGCACTGAGCTAAACAATAGCACTGGATCTAGAAACTGAGCAATCAATCGTGTTGCAAGCAGCACGTCGAATAATGAACCAAAACGGACCGACTCTGTGATGGAATACGTGAGTTTGAAATCTGGGAAATTTCAACTGATAATGATACTTAGAACATAAACATGTACGTATAGTTTTCTTACATCACTTGTACGATTCACGTTTTTTATCTCTCACTTCTATGATATATTTTGTGAAGAGTCGCAGCCGGGGTTAGCACAATTTATTGTCGTTTGTTACTCATAGTGTATTCGTTTCGCGTAACACTGGCACTTGTACTAATATGACGCGGGTAGTGATTTGGTACCTTAGAAATATGTTAAAATATATTTGTCATGACAGTAACTGTAAATTAGGCACGTTATCCTGTTACATTCCGCATGTACGACTTAATTCTTAATTAATTGTAATTAGATTTCGATATCGTGCATGTGTAAGGTACACCAGGAAGCTCATTATTAGAAACAGCGTGTTGTGCAGTCGCAATGCCGTTAAATCGTTACGTATCATCCGGCGTCACAACACTAACTTCGTTTACATTGTCAAGTAGGGGTAACAGAAAAATGGAAACTGGAAACAGGAAACAGCAAAAGTACATTCGTCCCAACAGCATTCCAAATTGCTTTTGATAAGATTATTTAGGATTGCGACATCGGATTTTCTGGGGAATTGGCCTTCCATAACGTTGTCATGTTTAACCTTGATAATTTCAGGCCGTCAACAGAGTTGGTCTGACTGCAGTAATTACGTCCAGAGCCGTCATAGTTGACGCGTCACCTCCCATAACGGGCCATGTCTATGACGTCACTGGTGACTCACAGACTACTGATATTGATTACACTGTAAGTGGTTTTCTAAATAAATAAATGCTGCTATTGATATATAATATTATATATGTATGTATATAAATACACACACTCCTTAATTTCTGCTCTTATTTGTATACTTTATTTAGTTGTTTAAATATCTGTAAATCCAACATCACATTCTCTGGTCATCTCGGTACTCTCATAGTAATTTAATAACGTCATATGTATAACTAATAAACATATTATACTACATATTATATTACCAGTCTACATGTAATACATTGTGACAATATCTGGATAGTCAATAGCGTTAACGAGAATTCGTATTCAGACTGTCGCCACAAAGATCGGAGCTCGTTGGGCCGGATTCTATGATCCCCATTCTCACGTCACCGGATTCAGTGTCAACATCGGCAAATGTCCAACGTGCGAAGATATCCTCGAGAAGTCTCACGTTGGAATCTCCACAAGTATGTCATGTTTCAACGATGTCACTTTTTACAGTTTTATGACTTATAGGGGGTATAATAAGTGCCCCTACAGGCCTACATAATACATGTTCCAATCAAAATGTATACGCGCCCTCTTTTAATCTAAAACATGTTGTCATATGTATTG
This sequence comes from Paraescarpia echinospica, assembly GCA_020002185.1. NCBI lineage: Eukaryota > Metazoa > Annelida > Polychaeta > Sabellida > Siboglinidae > Paraescarpia > Paraescarpia echinospica. The sequence goes on along the minus strand of CM034539.1, from coordinate 63,007,364 downwards.
GGTCAGTAATAGTTAGACCAACCAGACTCCTGGAAATAATACATTGAACTATTTGTCAACGTTATTTAGTATGACAGAATGGCGTCAATGTGTTTAGGACAATCAGTTCAGCCGTCCTTTTTCGAAACCAATTTCAGTTTAGTATTATACACTTTCAGATATACTGTTGGACCACGTGACCCTGGAGCGTGGCGTGACGTACTACACAACAGTGGAAGCGTGTAATGGCGCCGGTCTGTGTGTGTCCGTCACCTCTGACGGGGTCATCGCTGACACGTCACCCCCGGTAGGCGGGGTCGTCTACGACAGCATTTCGGCTGAAGACGTCGACTTTCAGAGTTCCAGGTACAAGCAGCGTACTTGATACTATAACAGTCAAACGTACCATTTAAGATTTATATAATACATTTACTTAGTTGTTACTCCTGCTGTCAGTGTAACCAAACAACTGAGTGGAATTACGTCATTATTAAATATTTTGTATCGAAAGAAAACTTCCAAAAGGAGTTGTTTTTAAAAAGCATTCAAGAAACATGTCATGCTGAGAGTGCGCGATAGGGTAATGGTTAGCAAATATGTCTGGAATGCCGGCACTCTAAGTTAAAAACTCGGACCGGGCAGGGACTTTGTATCTCTCGTGACTCAGAGATCACGATAATGTCGGTCCCGTCTCAAATTAGGACGTAAACAGCCACTGAGGAAGACAAGAACACGCACAAATCAACGCAAGCACGCATAATTCACACGCCCTATATTATTAAATCCATGTTGTAGCTCGACGTTATCCGCCCACTGGCTTAACTTCCACGATCCCGAGTCCGGGCTGTTGTACATGGAGTGGCGAGCAGGGACGGCGCCGGGACAGAGTGATATCCTGGCCCCTACTAGACTCCATGTCACGGACAAGACATCGTCAAAGCTATCACAACCCCTACCACGGCACAAGAAAGTATACGTCACGTTGAAGGTGTTCAACAAAGCGGGTAAGAGTAAATCAGAAAAAGGAAAATACAATAACAACGAATGAATTATGGGAATATCCACTGCAGTAGCTGCGTACATTCTATGGGAATATCCACTACAGTAGCTGCGTACGTACAGTCTATGGGAATATCCACTACAGTAGCTGCGTACATTCTATGGGAATATCCACTACAGTAGCTGCGTACATTCTATGGGAATATCCACTACAGTAGCTGCGTACATTCTATGGGAATATCCACTACAGTAGCTGCGTACATTCTATGGGAATATCCACTACAGTAGCTGCGTACATTCTATGGGAATATCCACTACAGTAGCTGCGTACAGTCTATGGGAATATCCACTGCTGCGTGGGAATTCCACTACAGTAACATTCTATAATATCCACTATAGCTGCGTACAGTCTATGGGAATGTAGCTGCGTACAGCTATTGGATTGTGCAACGTATATTCTGCTTCAATATGGATGTGCGTGCAGGGACGTAAACTAAACAATATTGCGGTGATTTTAAAATAACAATAAGCAAATGTGTTGCCCTGTTGAAGTAAACCTGAACACGAACGATAACTTGCTTCGACATTAAAGAAGCGTGTTTTGTTTAATTTTAATCATGAACTGCAAGTTTTTTTACTTTGTTATAATTATTTTTTATTAAATTGTTTAGCCCACAATGACGTTTCATACCGCAGGATAGTGAAGTATCACTAGTTGGCAGTATATTCTTGAAAGCCCCCCTAGACTTGAAGATTTCGAATGTAACCGTCTCGGCCATGTCTGATTATTTAGCAGATTCAAATTGCCTTGTGTTTATGGTGTTACTGTTTTGCCTCCTGTAGGTCTCTCGACTGAGAAAACATCGAATGGGTTTGTGGTCGACAACACGTCTGCCGTGACAACGACACGGATATCTTTCAATCGGCGCTTCGGGTCACTGAAGATACATGCACAAGTATTTACTAAGTGTGGATATTCTCGCTCTAGTTATCAGTCCTCTTGAGATACCGCGGGGTAGAACGTCGGGAAAAACGCCAGGGTGTCAATCAGGAGGACTGTAGTTCGAGTCCATGTACAGCATTGTAGAGAGTTGGGCAATATCACTAACGCCACGTAGTCTGTGTCTATCGAAACATATCGTGGTTTACAAGTCACTGGCGCTAACCCATTCCACGTGGCGGGGCAAATATGTAACCTGAGTCGATCTTTCAGTCACACGATTCACGGGGAACCGCATGTTTTTCACTACCTCTGCTTTGTTGGCAATTGGCCTGTCTTCACAATGACCCTATCCTCACTATATGCAGTATACATGTTATAATTGTTCAACAAATGGCATTGTCATAATATGTCTTCCTTGTTCAACGTTCCGCAGCTCATTGTCAGATTTATTTAGTGAATATTAATGGTAGTACATATATATTGCTATGTACGTTGCTACTGTTTCACCATAACATAAAAACCTACTGAATATAGTAACTGAATCTTGACCAGGTGTGGAAGTCGTCACTGAGTATGGTGTGGAAGATGTCGGACCCCGAGAGTTCAGTCGTCGAACAGTTTGTGTCTCTGACGACGAGAGACTCGATCCATCACAACGTGCCGGCCGTCAAAGTAAGACGACCATCTGTCCGTTTGTGTCTGTGACGACGACAGGCTCAATAAATCACAACTTGCCCGCCGCCAATGTGATATGACTTTCATTGCATAATTGTATGCCTTCGTAACATACCGGATTACAATTATTTTAAGCAAGTTATATATTGTAATGTGTGCTGGATTAAACAAATATTATGAAAATCCGCCAATATAATTTCAAATGCAACATTTTTAGTAGCGTCGACGATGAATACATGGGCCTACTCTTACCACGTACATATATAATTCCAATATTTAGTTGATCGCTGCATAAACAACGTTCTTGCAAATGTATATATATGTATGTATATATATATATATATATGTATATATATATATATATATATGTATATATATTGCAGCAAATCTATTTGGCGATACTGACAAAATCATTCCACGTTTTACAGTTGCTAGGTGGTCAGCAGGAGTACACGTTCAGCAACGTGAGTTTGGTGGACGGAGAGATTTACTACGCCAAGGTGATCGCCTGCAACGGCGCCAGACTCTGTTCAACGTCCGTCAGTGAAGGCATCCTGGTAGGGCGGCGTTTCTCTGTATATATGTCTCTATGTGACTATGAAGACGCACACTTTATTGAATCAAACATATTTGACAGTATTTACTTACTGTGCTCTACATGATATCCTGATATAACCAGTTCCTATGTCAAATCACGTTGACCAGACAATACCATTATTAATACGCTGTCCAAATCATGTCTGCTATACGGTAGATACCGTTTAATTGTATTAACTGTTTTACGTGTGTTAGTCGAGAATCCATATAATAACTACATTGTCGGACTACACAGAGTTGCATCATAGAGTAACATTGGGCGTATGCAACTGTTTCATCGGATATGTGTGGAATATCATGTTCAGGTGGACACCACACCCCCGGTCGCTGGAGCCTTCGCCGTATCTACGGAGCATGCCGCCGCCTTGACGCGGCATCGACGCGGTTGGATGACGTACAACGATAAAGTGTTACGTCTCGCGTGGCTCGGCTTCTCTGACGCACACTCTAACGTCACGACGTACTACGTCACCGTAGGCACGAAATACGGCGCCTCAAATATGCTGGTCAGTCAGCGTACTAAAGTCCATGACACTAACGTCTTTATGAGTTCATAAGCCTCAATTTACTCTTTAAAATCGATCTCGCTTCTTAACAGTTGAACTTGTACTACCAGCACCCGCCAGAGGGACACTATCGCTGGTGTGTCATGGAAATAGTAGCATCGATGATACAGCAGCGGCTCTTTGCATTTTGTTAATCTCAATTTAATTTGTTAATCCCAATTTAATTTGTTAATCCCTGTTTAATTTTAAAATGGATTCTATTTAATGATGGGTGTCTCTTATAAGAACATCATCTTACTCAAACGATATGATGTACGGCAGTATCAATGGTAATTTCAGTTACACTGCATTCATTATTAAGCAACATATACCATTTCAGTATATTCAATTATTTGCAGTCATACATACGTTACATTATTCTCATTATCAGAGTGTTCTCATATACAAAACATAGTTTGTACGATATCAAAATAGTGATACAATATATACATTCAATATTATTTACAACATGTACACATTGAGCTAACGAATTAGCTGGCTCACATCTTAAATCCACGTCGTCGTCATCAGCAACGTCATCATTATAATAATTGAAATAATTATCATCAGCAGCATAATCATCGTAGTCACCATTGTAATCATCACCACTATTGTCATTATAATTAGACTTATAATTATGTTAATAGATTTTGTTTATTCAACTTACCTTGCAGGTTAGCAATAAGCCGATTTTGGTTCGACCAAACGCCGACGACCTGCATTCTGAAGGATTCGTTCAGAAAACAGTCGTTACTGTCACATCAACAATCCAACGAAACCAGCAGATTTATGTTTCTGTATGGGCTGAAAACAGGGTGAGGTTTCATGTGCCTATTTAAACAATGGCTGATTTCCTCACTGCGTTTTATGATTTTATTAAATACAGTCGTCCTTGCGTCAATCAAAAGACACAGTTCCTTGTTACGAACTGGGATCTGTAAACCAAAGTATGTGAAACGAAAACATGATATGATTGTATACGATGTATGGATTAAGTTAGGATGTGCGGATGCGGCAAGTGGCAAGATAATAAATATAGTGCGCAGTGAAAATTAATAGAAGCCGTTCCACGCGTACACATAGGCGGATTAGTTTCTCCACGCGTTTGCAACAAATTGAATCGCTCCATGTAGCGATTCGAATCGTATCCGCACAGGAATCGGATAGGAAATTCCCAACGTGACATCACTACAAATGTGTTTCCGATCCCGCATGCTGCATCCGTACGTGTTTCCGAACTTATGGAATCCTAGCTTTTCTTAATGTCAAAATAAAGCAAGTATCGAACTACGTTGTGAGAATCTAAATGTATAATCATTCTTTATAATGAGACGATTGACAACACGACTTTCTTCAATTAGTACATGCTGTATACCTACTTGATAAGCAAGTGACATGGTGGACAATAGTGAAATATGATACACATAGTCGTTGGCATCCTAGATACACTGACAATTATTGATATTTCACAGGCGGGTTTGGTGAGCAGTCGTCTCCACGGCACCTTCACGGCCGTGTCCTCGCAGTCGGCGGCCGGCACGCTGGCCTTGGTGCGACGTTGTCAGCCCGTCACCTGTAAGGGCCACTGCACATGTGCCCCTCACGGACAGGGAACGTGTACGTCAACAAAGACATGCACAAACGTTAAAGGTGGGTATTATTTCTAAAATGTTACATGTACTGTTAAGCAAGATAACAACCAATTGACAATATTAGCAGGTTAACTGATATTTTAAGAATCAGAACAAATTACGGTGTGTGGGGGATGCGTGCGCATGCGTGTGCATGTGCCTGTGTTCGTGCGTTTGTATATGTATGTGGGAATGTGTGTGTGCTGTGTGTGTGTGTGTGTGTGTGTGTGTGTGTCTCTCTCTCTCTCTCCTCTCTCTCTCTTTCTCTCTCTCTCTCTCTCTCTCTCTCTCTCTCTCTTTCTCTCTCTCTCTCTCTCTCTCTCTCTCTCTCGTTTCTCTCTCTCTCTCTCTCTCTCTCTCTCTCTCTTTCTCTCTCTCTCTCTCTCTCTCTCTCTCTCTCTCTCTCTCTCTCTGTGTGTGTGTGTGCGTGTGTGCGTGTGTGTGTGTATGTGTATGTGTGTGTGTGTCTGTGCGTGTGTGTCCATGCGTGCACGTGTGTTGCACTCACGTTTCACTGCCGTAGTAACTGCAGTCTAAATGTCCGTGGTGTCAGTGAAATCAGTTGTAAATATTCGGACAAATATAACAATCAATGCCACATTCTACATGGTTTTTCATTACTGATCGCAGGAAAATCCGGCTACCAGAGAGTGACCGTCTACGATATAGAGGACTACACCCTGACTCCGGAAACGAACACTCGTGACATAGACTTCACGCGATCCCAGTGCGCCCTTGCTGCCACCTGGCGGACTGCGGCGACATCGGGCAGGGCGCCGGAGAGATACGAGTGGTCTGTCGGGGTGGACGGCGAGCAGATTGGACACGACCTACTCGATGTGCTCAAGGAGTCGTTGTGGAGAGAAACCAGCGATAACAACATGGCCGTCTACACGACTGGAAGCTCCCGCAAGTCGGGTAGGGCGACATATTTGAGTCATCCACATTGTACATGGACAATCTCTCTTACGCGATTAAGTCACAAATGCACATTAGACACATTGCCGGTCAACTGCTACTGGTAGAAATTCGGCAGACATTCAATTACATACCGTAGCATTGTTGTTAGTTATATAAGAAACCACAATAAGGTGTGAGCTATCAAATGTATGCGAGTGGCAGGCAGGCAGGCAGGCAGGCAGGCAGGCAGGCAGGCAGGCAGGCAGGCAGGCAGGCAGGCAGGCAGGCAGGCAGGCAGGCAGGCAGGCAGGCAGGCAGGCAGGCAGGCAGGCAGGCAGGCAGGCAGGCAGGCAGGCAGGCAGGCAGGCAGGCAGGCAGGCAGGCAGGCAGGCAGGCAGGCAGGCAGGCAGGCAGGCAGGCAGGCAGGCAGTTTATTCATTCAATTGTACAATATGGTATAATAGTAATGATAGTAATAATGCACATTACGGTATAACAGTTACAACGTGAAATTCCAAATGGGTGTCATACTGAATGTACAACGTGGATATGGGAGACTCCTATTAAGACTAAAACGTCGCTCCCAGGAGCCACAATATATGTATAGCACATTTTTGTTGAAACTGCTAATTTTCCTAATCAGACTATTGTTTGCTTTTATGCGATCAACATGCACGTGTTTGTCTTAGCATTATTTTTACACAAATTACCATAGAATACCATTGTATAAAATGTACTTATAGAAATCAATTGACAATCAATATTTACTCTTCCATCGCAGACGTCGTTCTCGATTCTCATACGAATTATATGGTGTACGTGCGTGCCTGGTATGATGCTGACACGTACGCCGTGTACGTGACGGATGGCGTCAACACGGACCCAAGTCCGCCTGAGCTGTCACGTGCATCCAAGGTGACGGATCTACAGAGTGACACGTCAAACAGCGACGTCGACTTCATCACGTCGACGTCAAATGTTACATTATCATGGCGCGGCGTGTTCCGCGACTCACAGGCCGGCATTACACGTTACGTGGCCTCAGTCAGCAAATACCTCGGGGGGCGTGACGTAGCGGAGAAGCAGGTAGCGTCAACGTTGACGCAAACTTTACTGTCAGGACTAACATTGGACATCAGCTGTAAATACTACTCTACCGTGATCGCTTACAACGAAGCCGGACTATTCACATCAGCATACTCGGATGGATTCAAGGTATGTGAGATGCTGTTGACAAAGGATGAGTAAAGATTGTATTATAGACGAGATGTACGGCGCTTCCTGTCTTAGGATAACCTGATGCAATGTTTGTTCCTTGTGTATACCTGCCTGTGGCATTGCCTCAACAATGCGAATGGGTGCTTTAGTTTATTTGTGTTCTTCTGCATTTACACACGCAGGCAAGCACGCAGACACATAAACACACGCACCCGCACATGCACGCACGCACACCACGCACGCACATACCAAGTCATGTTTTATCACTCTTGTCAATGGACATCCACTTGTCTCCAGGTGGACGTGACACCGCCAGTGACCGGTCATGTTTGGGACGGTCGAGGCCTCGCTGACCAAGACTACAGCCCTGACAACCGGACAGTGTCGGCGTGGTGGCGTGGCTTCAGTGACGACGAGTCGTATATTGACCACTATGAGTGGTGTGTCGGTACAGGGCCCGGGAGAGAGGACGTAGTCACGTGTCGAAGTGTTGGCCTGCACACGCGCAGTACCACTCCACTGCCGTCGGCGGTGGCGCCAGGTACGATAGGTTTTAATGGATACACCAACCATATATATGCATTTGTTTTCTTTTAATGTAGTGTGAGTGTTAATTTAAATTAATTGCCCCAGGTGTATGTGATATCAATTGCAGTCAAACGTTCAATGTTTATATTTACTTAGGTAAATTTTAACAATAAACAACTTCGCGTAAGACACTGCATGTGGTCTACTACTTAGTAACTAGCGTTTGTGAAACGTAACAACGAATTAACTACTTGACATGTCTTAACATTGTCTTACAAGAATCGACTAACTGCAGGCACCCGCTTACATTCCACGGTCTATGCCTACAATGATGCCGGATTCAAGTCTGACGCAGTGAGCTCTGACGGGTATATTATCGATTCGACACCACCACGGCCTCTTCACAAGTTCCAACTGGGGTTGAATCTGTTGAAGAACCCGTCTTTTGAACAGGATATAGGAAGAGATGTAGGAGTTCCGAAGGACTGGATAGGTCAAGGAACCTTCCTCCTCAGACAGAGCAGTGGTGATATAGCAGCACAAGACGGCCAGTCATTTCTCGATGTCGTCAGCGGTTATGTAGAACAGACAGTTACAACAGTGAAGACGACGAAATACCGTGTTACGTTCTATGTTCGTGCTCCAGATGACATCCGGTTTCATTCTCAACAACTTGGCTTCGTGCATCTCCCACAATTCCACGGGACATTCTTTGTCGTGCCGACGACAACGACATCAGGTGACTCTTGGCAGAAGCACTTGTATTACTTCGTTGCCAGCGACACAACGTCGGCAGTTAGAATCGGCGCCGTCGGTCACAAGACTGGCTTCCTGCTGGACAATGTCGTGATCCAAGATGTAGGCCTTGGTCGCCGTAGACCGTCTACTGATCCTAGAGACCCGGTCAGTTCTCACGTGCAACCGATGCACGTGCATGTGACGTCGAGGGGCAGCTACACGGCCGTGACGGCGGCGTGGGACGTCGAGGACCCGGAGAGCCCGGTGACCAGCTACTCCTGGGCCATCGGAACCGTGAGGGGTACGTAATACGTTGTAGTCGTATTTCATAACTTGCAAATTATATTAAAAATGTAATGGTACGATGAATTTTCACCTCATTTATAATTTTGAGACGTATCGATTCATCCGTGTTATTACGCGTATAGTCAGGTAGCAACTTGTTGGCGACAGACTTAAGGTGGCTGCACCGGCTATTATATGCTTCTTTTGAATTAATCATTTCTAATATAAGTTTTGAAGATAAGCTAGCCATTTTTACTCAGACTTTGCCTCAGATACCAAAAACAATACTCCAGACCAAAAATAATTGATTTTTTTTTGTTTAGATATATTTAAATGTGTTTAAAGACAATTAAAAATATGTCAAAAATCACCTTAAAATGGCATTTTATTTCATTTTGAGAAACTCCCCAAAAGAAAAAGTTGTATGGTTGTAAGTACAAACATGTTATTGACATTCAGACGGTTGTTTTTAAACAAATGCATATTAAGTTTGATATTGCTTCATACACATTTTGCTACAATGTTGAAAGACAACAAAAATCCGTACTGCATTTTTGGCACGACCCCTTCACCAAACATAAAACCATCCTGTGCAATTTTGGGTAAATACAAGTCGAGTTCATATGCCAAGTTATAGCTTTGTAAATATTGTAGTTTTTATAACAAGTTACATTAAGTAATAATTCCTGGTTGTTACAATTATAAGGGTGTCACCAGATGCTTGTTTTTTGCTTAGAAATGTGACTATTTTTACTGGCATGTGGCTTATTTCAACACAATTTGACAGACACTTCTATTACTGAGATTTCCCCCCAAGGTTTTCCCGCCAAGTTGTCTCATGGTATTGTGTTACGAAGGGCCATGTGTTGAACTTGTTGTGGTAGACAAGATTGATTGACACCTGCTGGGGTCAGTCACGTGTCATTGCAAATGGCCGCTGAGGTCGGGCATTATCGGAGAATAAACAAAACTACGGCCAGTATTTGGTGATTTGACAGCGTGATGCATTTAGGTAATTATAATACAACAGCATAGTGGCATGAGAATAACCAGACTATATGATCTGCATTGATGGTGAATGAATTTATGTTTGAACTGGGCTGACGCACACGTGATCGTCACTGTGGAAACATCGTCAGTTTCCAAGAATCTGAAAAGGGACTTTCCACAGACACACTAAAAATACTAGGTTTTAAAGGACTGATTGGTGTCATATGGTGATAGTGCCTTGGTTTTTTTAATAGTACACATGTTCATACTGACACCTACTAATGTTCTATGAAAAAAAATAAAGAAATCAACTGACACGATACCTGGTGCAGCTACCTTAATAAAATCACCAATTTGTTGGTGCATCCTTGACAAATAAGATTTCACTTTTTGATAGGAGTCAGCAATTTAACAAGATTTAACAATATTGCCATCCAGAGAATGAACTCTAGATGGCAGGTGGACAAGGAAGCCCTTTGGCTTATCGATAGTCCAACCCTTTTATCTACATATATCCAGCCCTTCTGAGGTATGAGACGATTTTATTCTTAAACATATTAACACTACTAGCACCCACACAATCAGCAGATAAACTGTTCCATTCATTTACAGTCTTTTCTGAAAATGAGAACGTTCTTATATCTAATCCACACTGCTACTTTACTAATGTAACTTCATGTCCTCTAGTCTTTCTATCTTTTTTAATTGATAAACAAATATTTCTATCAATATTTTCATAACCATTCAATATTTTAAACACTTTTATCTGATCTCCTCTCAATCTCCTGGTCTCCAGTGTTGCTAAACCACATTCTTTTCTTTTTTCATAACTAAGATCCCTCAGTTTTGATATAATTTCAGTCGCTCTCCTCTGTACTCTTTCTAGCATATTTATGTCCTTCTTGCGATATGGCCTCCACGCTTGTATAATATTCTAAATGAGGCCTAACTATTGTTTTGTACAGCGGTATTATTAATTAACGTTAATTTTCCTTATATGCTATATTTCGCCTAATCAATCCAAGTATTTGATTTCCCTTTGAAGCTGCAATTCCGCGCTGCTCTGGAACCATCATATCAGCGCTAATGGTTAACCCTAAGTCCTTTTCTTTTACAGTAATACTTAGTACAGTACCACCCATTGTATATTCTACCTCTTCGTTCCAATGTCCTTAGTGGAGGCATTTACATTTCCCAAAATTGAACAACATTTTCCACTTTTCAGACCACTTTATCAACCTGTCAAGATCATCTTGTAAATGCTGTCTATCTCCATCACTTTTAATCCGTCTGAAAGTTTTTGTATCATTCGCAAATTTCAACACCTTGTTTGTTATATCATCGTCCAAATCGTTTTTATATATTAAGAATAATATAGGTCCCAGTACTGATCCATGTGGTACCCCAATCAAAACTGATTTCCAATTTGAAGCCTTCCATCAACAACTACCCGTTGTCTTCTGTTAATCAGCCATTTCTCTGTCCAGTTAATTATACCATTTCCTATGCAATGGGCCTTTAGTTTAATCAGTAATCTTTGAGGTGGCACTTTGTCGAAAGCTTTCTGAAAATCTAAGTAGATGATATCTACTTGTGATCCCTCGTCTACCCACTTAGTGATATCTTCCAAAAACATTTGTTCTAATATTTTGGCCTAATGATTGAGCGAACAATTTGATAGGTAAGTAATTGTACAACGGTCATTCCATTACCGATTGTTTTGTATTGATAAATTCTTAGGCGGAATGCAGCTGCAGAACTTCCGGTCTGTCGGTCGGCAGACTCACGCACGCGCAGACGCTCTCCTGTTGCAGCATGGAACGGAGGTGCATGTGACCGTGGTGCCGGGGAACGCGGCCGGATTGATCACGGCCATCTATTCCGACCCCCTGGTCGTTGACCTCACCCCGCCCCAACTTTGTTGTCTTGTGGTCAGTTTCCTTGTTTTTATCGTGAAACTGTTACTTAATGCAATTTTAGTTGCACTCACGTTATATGGCAGAGACTTTATATGACGTTAACATATTTATTTCATTGTTTATAACTGATTTACTTATTAACTGTTTTTAAGTTTTTATTTTTATTGTATTTGTTTATATATTTCTAACTTTTTACTTTTAAAAACTACGTAGTTTGTTGTACATATTTATATATTCCGGTTGTTTATGGCTTTACCTGAAATAAATGTATTTGTATTCCGATTAAAAATAAATTATACGAAAACTATTATGAAATTAGAATCTTAAATGTTTTCTTTTTTAGTCTTTACTTGAAAATCATCATGAACTTGTATTTCTCCATTTCCATCAACAGACAAAAACAAAAGTTGCAACTTTGTTTTGTCAAATTTGTTTATCATTAATAAAAGTTATGCCGTCAATATTGACTTGGTATGAAACAAATGGTAGGATACTGTAAGTCACCTAGGCGGCTGCCAATGTCTGAACACGTTGTTACTCGTTATATTAAGATACTGTAAGTCACCTAGGCGGCTGCCAATGTCTGAACACGTTGTTACACGTTATATTAAGATACTGTAAGTCACCTAGGCGGCTGCCAATGTCTGAACACGTTGTTACTCGTTATATTAAGATACTGTAAGTCACCTAGGCGGCTGCCAATGTCTGAACACGTTGTTACTCGTTATATTAAGATACTGTAAGTCACCTAGGCGGCTGCCAATGTCTGAACACGTTGTTACTCGTTATATTAAGATACTGTAAGTCACCTAGGCGGCTGCCAATGTCTGAACACGTTGTTACACGTTATATTAAGATACTGTAAGTCACCTAGGCGGCTGCCAATGTCTGAACACGTTGTTACTCGTTATATTAAGATACTGTAAGTCACCTAGGCGGCTGCCAATGTCTGAACACGTTGTTACTCGTTATATTAGGATACTGTAAGTCACCTAGGCGGCTGCCAATGTCTGAACACGTTGTTACTCGTTATATTAAGATACTGTAAGTCACCTACGCGGCTGCCAATGTCTGAACACGTTGTTACACGTTATATTAAGATACTGTAAGTCACCTAGGCGGCTGCCAATGTCTGAACACGTTGTTACTCGTTATATTAAGATACTGTAAGTCACCTAGGCGGCTGCCAATGTCTGAACACGTTGTTACTCGTTATATTAAGATACTGTAAGTCACCTAGGCGGCTGCCAATGTCTGAACACGTTGTTACACGTTATATTAAGATACTGTAAGTCACCTAGGCGGCTGCCAATGTCTGAACACGTTGTTACTCGTTATATTAAGATACTGTAAGTCACCTAGGCGGCTGCCAATGTCTGAACACGTTGTTACTCGTTATATTAAGATACTGTAAGTCACCTAGGCGGCTGCCAATGTCTGAACACGTTGTTACTCGTTATATTAAGATACTGTAAGTCACTTAGGCGGCTGCCAATGTCTGAACACGTTGTTACTCGTTATATTAAGATACTGTAAGTCACCTAGGCGGCTGCCAATGTCTGAACACGTTGTTACTCGTTATATTAAGATACTGTAAGTCACCTAATGGCGGCTGCCTGTGTCAAGGCGGCTGCCAATGTCTGAACACGTTGTTACTCGTTATATTAAGATACTGTAAGTCACCTAGGCGGCTGCCAATGTCTGAACACGTTGTTACTCGTTATATTAAGATACTGTAAGTCACTTAGGCGGCTGCCAATGTCTGAACACGTTGTTACTCGTTATATTAAGATACTGTAAGTCACTTAGGCGGCTGCCAATGTCTGAACACGTTGTTACTCGTTATATTAAGATACTGTAAGTCACTTAGGCGGCTGCCAAAGTCTGAACACGTTGTTACTCGTTATATTAAGATACTGTAAGTCACCTAGGCGGCTGCCAATGTCTGAACACGTTGTTACACGTTATATTAGGATACTGTAAGTCACCTAGGCGGCTGCCAATGTCTGAACACGTTGTTACACGTTATATTAGGATACTGTAAGTCACCTAGGCGGCTGCCAATGTCTGAACACGTTGTTACACGTTATATTAGGATACTGTAAGTCACCTAGGCGGCTGCCAAAGTCTGAACACGTTGTTACTCGTTATATTAAGATACTGTAAGTCACCTAGGCGGCTGCCAATGTCTGAACACGTTGTTACACGTTATATTAGGATACTGTAAGTCACCTAGGCGGCTGCCAGTGTCTGAACACGTTGTTACTCGTTATATTAGGATACTGTAAATCAACTAGACGGCTGCCAATGTCTGAACACGTTGTTACTCGTTATATTAGGATACTGTAAGTCACCTAGGCGGCTGCCAATGTCTGGACACGTTGTTACTCGTTATATTAGGATACTGTAAGTCACCTAGGCGGCTGCCAATATCTGAACACGTTGTTACACGTTATATTAGGATAGTGTAAATCAACTAGGCGGCTGCCAATGTCTGAACACGTTGTTACTCGTTATATTAAGATACTGTAAGTCACCTAGGCGGCTGCCAATGTCTGAACACGTTGTTACACGTTATATTAGGATACTGTATGTCACCTAGGCGGCTGCCAATGTCTGAACACGTTGTCACTCGTTATATTAAGATACTGTAAGTCACCTAGGCGGCTGCCAATGTCTGAACACGTTGTTACACGTTATATTAGGATACTGTAAGTCACCTAGGCGGCTGCCAATGTCTGAACACGTTGTTACTCGTTATATTAGGATACTGTAAGTCAACTAGGCGGCTGCCAGTGTCTGAACACGTTGTTACTCGTTATATTAGGATACTATAAGTCAACTAGGCGGCTGCCAATGTCTGAACACGTTGTTACTCGTTATCTTAGGATGGCGATAGCGGGACAGACACATCATTCCAGACTTCAAGGAATATTTCTATCACGTGGACTGTGAACGATGCAGAAAGCGAGGTCAAATACTGCGAATGGGCGATAGGTAAGAACTGATGACGTATTACACAGTGTCAGCTGTATGTTCGATTTTGCGACCGTATCGCAACACTTCACGTATAGCCAGTAAGTTTAACTCATCTCATAAATAACCGCAAAGCTGTTTCAGCTACAAGTTTGAAGTAGCGCGAAATTGCCCAATAATCGCAGTTTGTATCTTAGCCGTCGCCCACGTTATGTCTGGTTTTCTACCAGCGAATGAGTTGATTCACTCTTAAACGTTAATTGCTGTATAATTAAAAGTATTTTCCTTTTCCTGATAAGTTATAAATATGCTTTAATACTATATGTTACATCGTCTACAAAACGAAAGTATGACTGTTGTGAAATAACGTCAAAAACTGTAAGTAGTGAACTCTTATGGGTGCCACTCTATCCGTAATTACGTGTAGGTATAGGCGCGAAACGCGTGGAGAACACGTGATCGGCACACTCTGCTGCCGTCATTGCCTATAAGTTACGGAATAAGCGATACGTAGGGCGAAAAACGTATAGCCGACACTGTCGTTTGTCCGCACATTTATGTATCAAGAACGTCGCATTTTGCGTACGTTACAATCTAAATTTTGCGCGTGACATCCGGCAAGCTTTGTCTTTGCCACCAATGATGGGCGGGGTAGTAGGACATCGAGCAGAGGAAGCACACTAAACAATACGAATAGGAACATATATTTAAACTTGTTTAAATGTGAAAACGCGGGTTTTAATAGAAACACAAGACGAGCTAAACTGTTGGTTGTATTTGGATAATATACTTGTCTTATCACAATTTGAAAATATATTAATTATGTCTCTATTATAACATTGAATTTGGTTCTGTTTAAATTAAATAAGAAAATCGCAACTATCATACATTACGTTTCTTTCGATATCGTCACAGGCAAGAGCCCCGGCTCGCAGGAGGTTCAGCCATTCACGAGGACGACTTCGTTGTCGACAGCGGCCGCGACACTGGACGCCTCCGTCAGTCACGGCGAGACTGTCTTCAGCGTCGTCCGCTGCTTCAACTACGCCGGCCTCCAATCTACGCTCGTCTCCAACGGCGTTGTCATAGTGACCGAACCACCTGATGTCTCCATGGCAACACTAAACATCATCACTAGTTCGGCGTCGTATTACGCGTCACGCGACAGTCATCAGTCGGACAGACTGCGCCTGTTCTTTGGCTGGGAGGGAGTCCGGGACAAGTCAGGGATAGCGGGCTATGAGGTGGGTTAAGTTTCAGTCAGGTGTTGATGTATATTCCGCTTGTAATTACGACGTAAGTGTTGCTTATTGTAAATAATCAACGTGTTGAAGAATAATGATCAACAACACTTTGTTGTTGTTGATATTTACAACATCTTCTATTGGCAAGTCCCGTTCCATATAATGATAGGAAAAATCATGACAATGAAAGTAGTCGGGAGCAAACTAAGATGAATTGGACACACAGAGAAAGAGTCCACAAGAAGAGTGATAATGTTAAAACTGCTTCCTTAACGGGATTATAAATTATCTTCCTTAAATGGTTGAACTAATTGATTAGTCTCGTCACATCCGGTAAATTGCCATATCCACTGAACTTGGCGTTCACGCGTTTTTGACAAAAAATCAAGAAATGTTGACAACATCAACACTAAAACATGTCCATGATCGTGTCGTGTATTCTCGTGAAGATTCCAATCATCCTAACCACTTGAATTGATTAGTGCGCAATAATTAAATAAGTTAATAATTGTTCTGATGATTTTGTCAACACGGCATGCACAATGTGAACAGACAGGCTAGCATGTCTTAGTGGATATACGAAGGTTTGCTTTATCGAAACAATGATTTGAAAGGCGACGAACGGAAACAATCGAATTGTTGAGGTACCTTTAAGATGTGTATGTAAATGGCTGTGGTTAACTGCGGAGAGTAGAAGGTAATGACCGATGGTGATGTTAGGTGGAGGTGACTTGTTACGACGGCGGAACCAGAGCAAATGATTAGGCCCCAACACCGCAGTGTAACAAGGAAAAGGAGAATATATAAAATACTTTATATCGTTGCAGGTGAGTCTCCAGAAAACGAACGCCGCGGCGGTTCTACCGTGGACGCCCATAGTATCTTCCACCGATCTGTTTGCTGACCTGCAAGGTCTCAGTCTAGAATCATACGCCACCTACACATTGATGATGCGTGTGCACAACTACGCTCACATGAAGAGCAACCTGATCGCCAGCAATGTCACTATAGAGACAGAAGCACCGCGCCTGACTGGTAGGTATTAAACAGTATTGCGTCTGCACAGACTGACTAACAATATGGCGTGTGGTGTTTACTTAAACTGTTTACAGACACCATTGTGTATAAGAAAACGCCGACATTGTAATATACCATTACATTGATAGTCAAGAAGAAACTGTGATTCGCAAACTCTACGTATTTTAATATATTAAGTACATATATTTTGTCAATACCACATTAAAAATAAATACGGTATGTATATTTAAACAAATAAATCATGCACATTGTAGAACTACAATTGCTAAAATGCACACACCGTCACAAAAGTCGAATTCACTGCACTGTTTCCAAACGCATACCGTCAATACATTTGACTTTGACTATTACTAATATTTTATTTACGGTTTGACATCTAAATCTTACTTTGCAGTCGTATCACTAAAGAGTCAGTGGCCACAGGAATGGGAATTGACAGTAGACTGGACTGGAATGTTTATCAGCAATTCAACACTTCTATACGAAATAAGTATAGGTAAGAACATGATTCTAGGACAACATTTATTTGTGTTGAGCATTAGATGAAGCCGTATACATATTTTACGAATCCGGTTGACATGTTATTCCTAAGCTTATTTCTACTTGACCAACTAAACACTAGCAATATGTCTAGCGACGCATTATTGCGACCTGCATACAAACTTGATGCTGTTTAATAACTGCGTAATATGTTACGTTTCAACAAATTAGATGCTTTCGGAGTTGGTCGTTCACAAGTAATGCATGACAAACAAAAGGTTGGTGCAAAATGTTAGACCGACTTGTATTTTCCTATCAATATAATTATATTAATAACATAATAGGTATGTTGAAAGTACACTGTCCCCCGGTATCATTTATTACATTTCGAACCACCGTTGGATAAACCAAACGGATACAACACATTCAAGTTGTAAACACCAGCAATACGGGGGGGGATAACCGCCACCTCCTGGAAGTGTCTCGTTCTCACCAGTGGAAGCAGAAATACGGGGGGAGGGCGGGGATAACTGCCACTTCGTGGAAGTGTCTCGTTCTCACCCGTGGAAGCAGCAATACGGGGTGGAGGGCAGGGATAACCGCCACTTCCTGGAAATGTCTCGTTCTCACCCGTGGAAGCAGAAATACGGGGGGAGGGAGGGGATAACCGCCACTTCCTGGAAGTGTCTCGTTCTCACCCGTGGAAGCAGCAATACGGGGTGGAGGGCGGGGCCACTTCCTGGAACCGCCACTTCCTGGAAGTGTCTCTTTCTGGAAGCACCCGTGAAAGCAGCAATAAGAGGTGGAGGGCGGGGATAACCGCCACTTCCTGGAAGTGTCTCTTTCTCACCCGTGGAAGCAGCAATAAGAGGTGGAGGGCGGGGATAACCGCCACTTCCTGGAAGTGTCTCGTTCTCACCCGTGGAAGCAGCAATACGGGGTGGATGGCGGGGATAACCGCCACTTCGTGAAAGTGTCTCTTTCTCACCCGTGGAAGCAGCAATAAGAGGTGGAGGGCGGGGATAACCGCCACTTCCTGGAAGTGTCTCGTTCTCACCCGTGGAAGCAGCAATGGGGGGTGGAGGGCGGGGGTAACCACCACTTCTTGGAAGTGCCTCGTTCTCACCGATGGAAGCAGCAATACGGTGTGGAGGGAGGGGATAACCGCCACTTCCTGGAAGTGTCTCGTTCTCACCCGTGGAAGCAGCAATAAGAGGTGGAGGGCGGGGATAACCGCCACTTCCTGGAATTGTGTCTCGTTCTCACCCGTAGAAGCAGCAATGGGGGGTGGAAGGCGGGGGTAACCACCACTTCCTGGAAGTGTCTCGTTCTCACCGATGGAAGCAGCAATACGGGGTGGAGGGAGGGGATAACCGCCACTTCCTGGAAGTTTCTCTTTCTCACCCGTGGAAGCAGCAATAAGAGGTGGAGGGCGGGGATAACCACCACTTCCTGGAAGTGTCTCGTTCTCACCCGTGGATGCAGCAATAAGAGGTGGAGGGCGGGGATAACCACCACTTCCTGGAAGTGTCTCGTTCTCACCCGTAGAAGCAGCAATGGGGGGTGGAGGGCGGGGATAACCGCCACTTCCTGGAAGTGTCTCGTTCTCACCCGTGGAAGCAGCAATGGGGGGAGGGCGGGGATAACCGCCACTTCCTGGAAGTGTTTCGTTCTCACCCGTGGAAGCAACAATACGGGGTGGAGGGAGGGGATAACCGCCACTTCCTGGAAGTGTCTCGTTCTCATCGGCGGAAACAGCAATACGGGGGGAGGGCGGGATAACCGCCACTTCCTGGAAGAATCTCGTTCTCATCGATGAAAGCAGCAATACGGGGTGGAGGGAGGGGATAACCGCCACTTCCTGGAAGTGTCTCGTTCTCACCGGTGAAAGCAGTATTCATGATACCTTGTTATTAATATTGAATACATTTAATGTCCAGAAATATCTAAATATTACATCATCTGTTGTAAAGACTTTCGCCTATTCTTGAAACGTCTTCGTCATTTCGTTGGACGTTTCGGTTCGATGACGTCACTGGACACACGTGATAACTCTTACAACCACCGATAACTACCGTAGTAGTCTTGGAGGGAGTGAAAATAGTAGACGGGTAGTCCAACTGTATTACACTAAACCAGGCATATAAACCATAACTCCGCAAACCATCTAGACAAGTGAAACTATGAGCATCACGTGTATTTGGTGACGTCATCCGACCAGTGATCATACATACTGACGTAGCCACCCTCGTAGGAGGCGAACGTTTACACTACAGGTAATCTAATATCTGGATATGCTAATAATAAATGTATTCAATGTGTGTATCATACTGACTCCTCTCAAATACAGAAGTTGTGTTCTTGCGTACAAGGACAGTAACATTATGTCTGATTATATTACTAACAAACAAGCATGAATCTTTCCATTGCTTATGTTAATTTATGTGCTATTTAATATAATATGTATTTGAATTTTGCCAACTACCTATACACATATTACATTGTGTACGCAACTTCAGGTACGACACGAGGCGGCTTTGACGTACAACGGGCAATAGAAACTGGTCAGTCGAGGTTTCGGATCACCGGAGTTGACCACACAAAGGAACATCACGTGACGCTGACCGCCTTCAACAGAGCCGGACTGTACACGACGCGAACATTTGTCGTTGCTTATTCACATAACACTGCCGGTTGACGCCAACACACCGCGGTTTCTCCACAGGCATTTTAGTATAAACATTACGCCCTAATTCTAATGAACGTGTCACTAACCCAGACAGGAGTAGAGTGGATTCAATATGACAATAACTATTGGCGATATGTTCGTTAGTGGCAGAAAGAAGAAGACGTGTTATGACCTTTTAAAATTAATATAAACATGGCCTGCTTTCGCTGGTTCAAGTACGTAACTTACATAAACTGGCTTGGTTAAATGATACATCAATGTGATGACCGTATATAGCCGATATACGTGTACATTATACAACTAATATAATATACGTTCATGTAAAACAAGTCGTCCTACTAACACAACCTACTACATTCCAAATATAGGACACTGCTTTTATAATAAAACAGCCAAACCTGTATTTTATGGTTTGTTGCTTGATTGAGATTTAAACACACGCACCATAACATGCACGCACGAACTGGCACACGCACGAACGCACGCAGGCATGGGCGGACGCGCGAGTCCAAACACACACACGCGCGCACGCACACACACACACACGCATTCAATACACAGTAGACACGTAGGGAATAGCATGTGCGGAGCGATAGGCCTACCTCACTTTATCGCAGTTTGAAACATCAAATATATTACTTATTCGGCGATGTTTCATGTATTTACCGTGTTCCGCACCCCTCAAGAAAAAGCATAGCAAACTCTTCTTAAGCGCGTAGTGAGATAATCAACTTGTTCTGTTTATAGTTGTTTTGATGCGAACAATGAATCAAACATTTGTTTTACAAACGTGTCTTTAATAGGCCCGTGGTTGTAAAAATGAGCACATATTATCACCCTACTGACATCATGAACACAACGTGCAGTAACACGAAATGCAGACCACCCTCAACTGGTTTATGTGGCACCGTGTTGCAATAAAACATGCTCTGATAAAGTAATAACGTCACTACCGAATGGGGCAGTAGGCCTAAGACTGGACTTTAGGCACGTGTATCTTTGCACAAGGAAACACAAAACATGCCTTATAAAATACTACTTATGCTGAGTTTGCAAATACGCATTTTACTACATATTGCAAAGATAGATCATGTCTCAATATAAGTCATGCATGGTACTAAGATTGTAACAGGTATGACCTACGGTTTGCAGTTTTTCTATAGGAAAACAATAATTATTTGCAATGCAGATTCTATATCACATGCTGGCGGGGGGAATGGACGTTACCCCGACGGAACGACCCCGCTTAGAAAACAATGTGATTGAGGCCTTAGGAAGAATAAGAGGACGCACACAATGACTGTTTTGGTCTTCTGACACCCTGAGCGTAACATACTTTGCCACATGGAACAGACATTGCCCGTGACGTGTGATTCAATAAGACATAAACTAGATAGGTCTGCTTTACATACGTCCAGCAGCCAGGAAAGGTTGTAGTGTTGAAAGTAGTCAGACACCAAGATGGTCATCGTATCTACCCGGATTTGACATTTATGCAGGACGAACCTTATCCGGCTACCTGGCTACCTCGCACCTACACAGCATCTACGCGGTATGTTCCCGACATCTACGCGGTACTACACGGCATCTATCCTGCATCTACCCGACATTTACCCCGTCTCCGAAACAATGTCTGTACCACTGTACTGCACGTTTTTGTTGCACAGTCATTTCTACCATAACTACACACGCACGCACGCACGCACGCACGTGCGCACGCACGTACACACACTCCCACATACCCACTCAGTCACACACACACACACACACACACACACACACACACACACACACACACACACACACACACACACACACACACACAAACGCACACACGTAGGCGAAGGTTGTATTGAGAACAAAGTCCAGTAGATGAACAGTGTTTCGTCTCGTCCTGTCTGCTGGGATGGTGTTACTGTGCAGTCTGGTCGTAATTATTCACACTGTGTGTTAGTGAAGCGGGACACAACAACGTGGGACATGCAAATGTTGTCTTCGTGTATGGTCATTCATTTCAGTTCATCTGCAAGGTGTCATGAGGTTATTTACATGGTGCTGGGTCAAAGCAAGCACTGTCGTTTTGTGTTGATATTCCGTGTGCAGTGTTGCTTCTGTTGAGGGCTAGTGGGAGTAAAACTGTCTTACCGTTGTTGTGTAATCAACCTGGCGACGATGACAATTGTAAAATTAAAACGTGGATATATTTCCACACTGTATATATATATATATGCAAACTGCACCGATGACAACCATCGACGATTACTGACAATGAAATAATATGCACAAGGTGCTTATGCCACTCGCCAGATGTCGCTACTGTTGAATGAAAGGCGCATGTGTCCGGATTGATCATATGGAAAGACACGCGAAACTTTGTCAAAGTCACAAATGTCTGCTCTGATACATAACTTACACATTTAACCATGAGGCGTGCTTTGGAGTAATTGTGTGTATGTGTGTGCGTGTGCGTGTGCGTGTGTGTGTGTATCATACTAGAGCTCAAGTTAACTGTGTACCTATGTGTGGCCGCAGGTTGTTTGATGCAACAATACCAACACTTGACAACAGTTGTAAAGTTCGAAAAAGGACATATTTATTGCCGGATCACCTCATGGTAGTCAGAAAGCATATAACTTGATCTATGCAGTATAATAACAGCATATTAATTAAAGCCAGCATTAAAAATATTGCTGTTTACATGCATCAAAGGTGAGGGGCCAACCGCCCATACCATGGTAAATGTTCACAGCAGATCTAGCCATCAACTACTAAGATAAAAACTACTTAATATCAGTGACCAAATGTAAAAGTTTACAGCGGTTTCGCCATCTAGCGATCACATACTAACACAAAACTACTTAACATCAGTGACCACAACAACGCTGAAATACAGTTCAATAAAAGCAATGTAGCACCTCACTAATCTGGTTTGACTGGCACGTCATATGACAGGCATCATAAATCATTTAAACACAGTTGTACATAAAACGTATAAACATAAATGTGAACTATTAACATTACTTGTCTGAATAGGAGGCGGAGAGGAGGTGGAGGTTTAAAAGTTCTTCGTTTGTAAAAACTGTCTTTGCTGGCGGAGAAATCGAAGTGACCGAGCCAGCTGTACTTCCCAGCATGTTCTTGCTGGACCAGTCCATTTCTTCGAGGAAAACAGGTTACTCCGTTAACATCTACATAAAGATCATTCTAATAAATTAGAACTTTGCATTTATGCATCATACTAAAGAGCGAGTTAACTGTGAACCTACGTGTGGCCGAAGCTTGTTTGATGCAACAATACCAACACATGACAACAGTTGTAAAGTTCAAAAAAGGACAAATTTTATTGCTTGCCGGATCACCTCATGGTAACCAGAAATCATATAACTGGATCTATGCATTATAATAATAGCATATGAATTAAAGCCGGCATTACAATATTGCTGTTTGCATGTATCAAAGGTGAGGGGCCAACCGCCAAACGCACTCACATACAACACACACGCACACACACACACACACACACACACACACACACACACACACACACACACACACACACACACACACACACACACACACACACACACACACACACACACACACAAACACACAAACTCACACACACTCACACTCACATACACACGCACACTCACCCACACACACATGCATTCACGTGCACACAACACACACGCACAACCATGCTCACATAACACACACACGCGCGCGCGCTCGCAAGCACACATTCCATCTATAAGGTGTTAACAGTTTCATAGATCGCTTCTGGACTTTCGTCATCAACTTTGCCTGGATTGTTGAACTGTAAGCTCATGTACTGGTCCGTTGTCCCCGTGTCGACGTCCTTGTTTGTCTCAGCCCTTTCAGCTCCTCCGTGGGTATCTCTGCCAAACACATAATCAATATAATATGTTTCTATGTATTTAATATAATGTTTAACTTAGTTTCAGTCAGTTACAACTGAAAGCGTCATTAGTCGCATTAAGCTACTAAACAACAATATTCCAAATATTCAGATGTGTTATAATAATATAATAACATATGCATATTTATATAGCGCGTTTTTCAGCCTGAACTGCTCAAAGGCGATTTACAAATTCATTGGAGTAATACATAGACATATTAAAAAACCTCAAAACATAAAAACTAGTATATATTTATATAAAAAGCTATGGAAAATTAAAACTAGATGTCTAAGATATATAAATTAGTAAATAAAGTATATATAAATAATGTAACTATAAAATAAACACCTACAGAACTATCTATGAACAATACAGGTGTTTTATACAAAATTTCATAAATATTTTAAAATGTACTAAAAAGCTTTGAAAAACAAGTAAGTCTTTAACTGTCTTTTTAATACATCCGTGTTGTCTTAATGACATACATCGCGTACACATAATCGAAATAACAAAAACAAGTTGTATACCTATTTCTTGATTTTTTCCTGACCAAACAGCAGATGGACACGGCCATTATGCCTATGATGACGACACCCAGGATAGAGCCTCCAGCAACGAGAGGCATTGTAATACTCGTTCGGACTGGTGGTTGGTCGGCGTCATTTCCGGAAGCCTCATTAGTTGTTTCAACCACCTTCTGTCGGGGGCTAAGCTTGAACTGATCAGAAATATATAACAATTAGGCATCCACGGGCATGCTCGTGTGGCTTCACGTATATTTGTCATTCAGTGTAAATGAACAATATACAAATGCAATATACACAACAGCTGTCTGTGATTTGTAATTTGAAAATCTAAATATTATACTTACAACGTGTGAATCATGTTGCACATGACCAAAGTAATGCCGTACATTACAACGCACTTGTGAGAAAGGCATGTATAATAGCGTCACTTGCCTTGTAAGTGCAGGGGGTCGACAACATGGCGTTGTTAGTAGCGTTAAGGACAAGGTCATAGTTCACAATATACTCGTCGTTGGCTTGAAGTAGTTTGGCCATGTCTGGCTTGATCTCGGAGTTACGAAGGAAACATTCGCTGTCTTTAGGAATGCAATAACAACGGGGAGCGACACAATCGGTTGTCGGACCCTGAAAATAAATAAGGGTAATTTTGCGTAAACACTTAACGTGCCCATAATGTACATATGATAACACTTTGTTCTACATAACTAATCACAATAGGCTAAATATAAATGGCCATACACCAACGTATGCAATAATAGCATACTGTAGTTACTTAATGTTGACATCCTGTGACAAGAGCGTTCAACTTCACGTCAGTTTAGCATTTGTTTTCACCATCCATTCGACATCTGTGTTGCGCATATATTGGCGACTACTATCATCACTTTAGACGTATGTGTAGTCACAAATTCGTGAAGGTAACCTTGGCAGCATTGTCGATGCACTTAAGGGCGTCGTGATAAAATACACGTCCGCTACACGAAGCAGAGAACTGCCGACCTACCATGTGTCTGCTGGCGGCCACTTGTCCACTGTCGTACAATTTTCCTTCACCAAAGAGCTGCCAATTGATACTTGCCAGCCCAGAGTGAAAGTCGTAGCTGTCGACCTCAATCCTATTGTGATGGGCATATTACAAAACAAAATATATTATTTGAAACTGTTACTTTTTGTGTAGAATTTATGTATTGGACTTAGCACGTGTTTGTATGTAGAAAGTTTAAACAATATATAATGGATGCCGTGACAAATGTATTGCTTCTATGTAATTCACTTAGTAATTACATTTAAGTCTGCTGTGCAAGATTAATATCCCTATGGCAAACCTATTGTGCATGTGACGACATAATTGTGTATGATTTATGTTAATGATCTTTCGGCTTATTATTTACTCACCCGACATGCAGAAAGTCCGCGGTCTGTGTCTCGTTTTGTTGGGTAAATCGTACATCCTGGATGACAGGAGGAGACGAGTCGACGTGCACCAACACAGAGTCGGTGTTCGTGTTGCCCATCACGTCCGCCGCCCGCACCCACACACGCACCGAGTCACCGTCCGCTCTCGGGATGTCTACGGTCATCGTCTCACTCTGAAACACAACATAGAGTCGGTCACACCCTTCGTATAACTCCGTCCGCTCTCGGGATGTCCAACCGCTGGTCCTCCCTCTCAGATGTCATATATTTTACGTCAAATCATTTACTGTGTGCTGTGCAAAGTGTGTTGTGCAAAGTGTGCTGTTAATTTATAGGAAACTACAATAATTGTTATGTGATATAGCTCAGTATACATGCGACGGTTAAAAGAACTTTGCTTTCACCAGAGTGCTTTATCTGAATAAGCGTGTGTCTCGAAAATAATCTGCCAAGCAAGTACAAACAATATAAAGAAATATATTTGTGTTCTTCCAAGAGTGACATATCATGGATTTGAAAGATTGTTTCATTGTTGGCTATGACCATGTTTACGTAAATATGCATATTTTTCGAACAATGTGAATGAACACAATGTTGTAATAATTATGAAGCAACAAACTAAGTCCAGTAAATACCAGCATTAGTAGTAGGGCGTACACATTCTTGTTTTAGAAAAGTATTCTAAGTCCATATTGTCATCATCCGGAGAATGTCTGACCACTTAATATATGTCGAGTGAGCAGCAAATTCGTAAGTAAATAATTCGAAATAAAAACCTTGTTTTTAACTTAATCACAGTTGGTAAAGCACCTGTCAGTGGTCCAACCAAGCGAAAAAACCTTTATAATGGCGACTGGACTTCGGCACGTAGGAATAGACACTGTCGGATAACCCTAAAATTTGGCGCTAATATATTGTAATTACTGTGACATATTTACATCGTTCTCAGTTCCTTTGATGACGGAATTAGATGTATAAACTCCACTACTGGTGCCATTGTTGTTTACCGAACATAGGTTTTTTGATTCAACTGACCTGGAAGGCGTCAACCTTTGTCCATCGACCCGGGCTATTTAGAGAACGACCGCCCAGATGGTCGACGGCGAACGACAAGTCAAATCTGACGATGGCGTTCACGTTCGGAATAGCCTATAAGAGCATGCACATGTAACACATAACAACGTGTACGTTATGAATAGCCTATCAGAGCATGCACATGTAACACATAACAACGTGTACGTTATGAATAGCCTATAAGAGCATGCACATGTAACACATAACAACGTGTACGTTATGAATAGCCTATAAGAGCATGCACATGTAACACATAACAACGTGTACGTTATGAATAGCCTATCAGAGCATGCACATGTAACACATAACAACGTGTACGTTATGAATAGCCTATCAGAGCATGCACATGTAACACATAACAACGTGTACGTTATGCATGTTGTAGTGCATTAAACTATTGTATAAGTACAGTTCTGTCCATAGGCATAGATACATCGATGCACGTATTCGTGTAGGATTGTATGAATATAAGTACGTTAGTAAATACGTAAATGACCGATACGTTATTTACTAAATAATTAGGTATGTGTAAATATGTATGTTTTATGTACTGCATGTAAATTTTATACGTTTCTGAAACATCAAAAAACCCGATATGTAACATACCTCCCTAGAGACGGTGTTTGGCGGTTGTCCCGTCAGCTCCTCGTAGCCGGCGTCTATCGGCGGGGAGTTGGGCCCGATCCCCGTCAGGAACTTGTGGGCGTGTTGGAACACGTTGGTGAAGTGGCCATGCCACGTGACGTTAACCTAGATAAAACAAACAACGCGTACTTCGAAATATTGAGATTACACGATTTTGTAGAACCGGGGACACGTTCTCTCTGAAATAGAACGTAGTATAGTGTACGACCGGAATATTGTACATCAACACATAACGAACCTTTTAGTTCTGATATGATTATAATACTGCTGCATAACCCTTCAGCGAATATCCTAATTGCATTTGCAGTTGCGATGCTGGTGATGACAATGGCGATGCTGGTGATGACAATTGCGATGCTGGTGATGACAGTTGCGATGCTGGTGATGACGGTGGCGATGATCGTAGTAATGATGATGGTTGTTGTTGTGACGATGATTGTGACTATGTTAAGTGCATAGTCGATAAATTTGTACCTTTCAAAAAACAAGGGAAACGGTCTAAAAAGAAACACTTATCGAAAGAAGCCATTAGAAAAATTAAGTATAAACAAATGATGTGGAAGTCATATAGATGTACTGGAAATGATGAAGACTACAACATTTATAAAGAAGCACTTAATCAAGCTACAGCTGAAATTAGAAATTCAAAGAGAAGCTATGAAAACAAATTAGCTAGTAATATAAAACATGACAGTAAGAGTTTTTATGCGTATATTCGAAGCAAACAGAAAGTTCAGGATAAAGTCGGTCCTCTAGAAGATAGTGCTGGAAATACAATATCAGAGGGATTCTTAATGGCAGAAGACCTGAATGAGTATTTTAGTTCAGTGTTTACCAGGGAAGATATTAGTTCACCGCCAGTACCAGAGGCTAAGTTCAAGGGGGCAGATTCAGACTATTTAGGACAGTTAGTTGTAACCTCGGAAATGGTAGCTAAGAAAATAAGGGCTATGAAGGATAATAAATCACCTGGAGTGGACGGGATTCCGCCCAAACTACTATTGGAAATTGTAGAACAAATTAGCGTACCGCTTGCAACAGTTTTCAATTTGTCATTAGAAGAGGGAGTGGTTCCTTTAGAATGGAAAGAGGCAAACATTATACCGTTATTTAAAAAAGGTTCGAGAAACAAGTCGGAGAACTATAGACCAGTGAGTTTAACATCAGTGATTTGCAAATTATTAGAAAGACTAATTAAAGATCACATGGTGGATTTTCTTGTTAAACATAACTTGATAAACCCATCTCAACATGGCTTTTTAAAAGCGAGGTCATGCTTAACAAATATGTTATGTTTTTTGGAAGACATCACTAGGTGGGTAGATGAGGGATCACCAGTAGATATCATCTATTTAGATTTTCAAAAAGCTTTCGACAAAGTACCACATCAAAGATTACTCCTTAAGCTAAAGGCCCATGGCATAGGAAATGGTATAATAAACTGGATAGAAAAATGGCTGAATGACAGAAGACAACGTGTAGTAGTTGATGGGGAGGCTTCAAACTGGAAATCGGTATTGAGTGGGGTACCACAGGGATCAGTACTAGGACCTATATTATTCTTAATATATATCAACGATTTGGACGATGATATAACAAGCAAGGTGTTAAAATTTGCGGATGATACAAAAGTGTTTAGAAGGATTAAAAGTGATGGAGACAGACAGCATTTACAAGATGATCTTGATAGGTTGATCAAATGGTCTGAAAAGTGGCAAATGCTGTTCAATTTTGGGAAATGTAAATGCCTCCACACAGGTCATGGGAATGAAGAGGTAAAATATAAAATGGGGGGTACTGTTCTAAGTACTACTGTAAAAGAAAAGGACTTGGGGTTAACCATTAGTGCTGATATGAAGGTTTCAGAGCAGTGCGGAATTGCAGCGTCAAAGGGAAATCAAATCCTTGGATTAATTAGGCGAAATATAACGTATAAGAAAAAAGAATTAATAGTACCGCTGTACAAAACAATAGTGAGGCCTCATTTAGAATATTGTATACAAGCATGGAGGCCATATCGCAAGAAGGACATATATATGCTAGAAAGAGTACAGAGGAGAGCGACTAAAATGATACAAAATCTGAGGGATCTTAGTTACGAAATACGCCTAAAAGAATGTGGTTTAACAACATTAGAGACCAGGAGATTGAGAGGAGATCACATAGAAGTGTTTAAAATATTGAATGGTTATGAAAATATTGATAGAAACATTTTTTTCTCAGTTAAGAAAAATAGAAGGACCAGAGGACATGAAGCTATATTAAAGGTAAGGAGCAATGTAGATTAGATATAAGAAAGTTCTCATTCTCACAAAGGACTGTAAATGAATGGAACAGATTATCTCCTGATTAGCGTGAATATGTTTAAAAATAAAATCGACACACACCTTAAAAAGGCGGGATACATGTAGATAAAAAGTATTGGACTCTCGATAAGCCAAAAGGCTTCCTTGTCCACCTGCCATCCAGAGTAATTTTCTGGATGGCAATCTTGTTAAATCTTGTTAAATGTTAATGACAACGATGACGATGTCGATTAAGATGGTGTGACACCCACGACAACAATTGTTATAATAACAGTGATGATGATGACGATGACGATAACTACGACGACAATAATAATAATGAAGATGATGATGATAATGATGATGACGACGACGATGCTAATATTTGATGAATATGGTTATGACACTGTGCTGATGGTTATGTTGGAGATATTATTTGTGATCTTCAAAAGATCTTCACGAATATGCCGCTAAAAAGAGACACTTCACTTCACTGCAGTTTTTAACGTCATTGTAAGGTAAAACAATAAATACATAAATACGTGATGATGATGATGATGATGATGATGATGTGAGGTTATGGTTAGGGTTAGATCCAGACACAGGTACTTTATCGCAATGGTCGACATAAAATATATATGACAATTCGGAATGTGCCTTAGATGAGCATCAAAACAACGGCGTTGGTAGTCGCATGAGTATTTGTCGCAGAAATAACAGTTTGCCTCCGATTATGGTTATTACTATATCTCCTCGCAACGCTAAGACACTCACTTGCTCCCCGATATCGTTGTAATTCTGCAGTGAAGTTACCCAGACGTTGGCAATGTTGCCTGCTACAGAGTTCACCCGAAGCTGTTTGTCTGCGTTGGTACTGATGACGCTTGTGTCGTCGAAGATGAAAAACCGTCTCGCAGTCCGCCAATTACCCGCCTTGTCGACAGCAGCTAGCAGTACTGCGTATACTCCTGTCAATTCCTTTCATCGTTTAACGTTTTTTTCTGACGTACGTATGTTGCGATGTTCATGAATATGTTCAATATATCAACATGCGACATGTCGTAATACATTACAAATGCTTAAAACAATTATTTCAGACGAAAAGCGGCGCCATCTTGAAGTTAACCTGATTGATTTGGCTGCATGTGCTGTTTGGCAATGTATAACGATGCTATGTACGACTTGTCTAAACGGATGCTACAGTAATGTCTAACATAGCGGTAACAAGAAGCTATCTTACCAGGATCTCGTATGATGGTGTTGAATGTATTCTTCTTGGAATCGACTGTGACATAATCAAGCAGGTTCTTTGGACGGTGAGATAATTTCTCGCCGTAAGCCGCCATTTTATAAAGAGTTAACTCATATTGTTGAATTCCGGCTGTCCCATCCTTCCAACCCACCCACTTCACAGTGAGGTTTGGCTGAAACGGTAACATCCGCCTAAACTGTGAAGTGAACTACAATGATACTTTCCAGGCATGTTTCTTTCAAAGCAGCGTAACATTATAAACATACCTGGATTCCGCTTCGTTAAAAAGGTATACATACGCTAGCTAGACAATAGTTATTTCGTAACAAATGAATGACTATTGAAGAGGGACCTTGGTTGATTCAGAATATAATAAGTTTAAGTCTAATGAAATGCGTAATCAAACCATATTGATTATTTAACATTTCGATAACATTTTAGTTACGACACAACAAAGAAAGTATACCAGCTTATCGGTTATCAACAAGAGACATTTATTCGTGAAAATGTTCATCAAGTTGGAAGAAATTAAGTAACACAATTTTTTTAGTACACATCTAGAAAGTTACTATTCACAATACACGTTTCAACCGCCTTCAGCGGCTTTCATCGGTAACTGTTCTTCATCTGCTCGCCATGCGAAACGTCGATTGTGAGTTGAAAATGTCTAGTTGTCTACTAAAAAAAATTGTGTTATAAAAACAATTTATGTAATCACTCGAAACAGTCACTCGACATAAATGGCACTCGACAATGTATATACAGCGATTTAATAAATTCGTCAATATGTAACTCCACTAACTTACCGACTTTGTGATCGGTGGACCTCTGTCAAGCATGTTGTCCGAGCACGTTGAATCGATCGAGCAATGAACAGGCTTAACTGCGTCAATTACCAAGTGGAGAGATCGTTCCGTCGTCTGTCCACTGTAGAACTTAGGAGCGGCTACTGTACCAACTGAGCTGCTGTCGAAATTATTGATCTTTACATATCCGCCATTTGTCACTGATGCCTTGAAGAGTATCCTGTATTGACAATGTCATGTACCTGATTATGCCACATGATTGAAATGTTTTCCACGTACACCGCTATCCACATCTTCCCAATTGACGTGAACGCGGACTCTAATCGTCACATAATGATTCCAATATAATAAACCGTTTGGATAGGCAATGCTCAAAACATCCCCTACACCAAAGTTCATCCTTCGTTGTAATTTTAAATCAGAAATGTGATTTGAAGTATATGCACCTACACGGGTTAAAAAAAGCTAATTTCTGCAAATGAAATGAAGAAAACCACATCTTCTTCATGTCACAGGCCGAGCCGTTTTCGTAAATACCCATTTGTCATTATACAACTCTGGGTACTCACTTATCCAATTGGCGGCGCCACCTGTCCGGCTTATTGCAGTTTTTGTTGTTAAAGGGAGCCAGTCCGTTCCTTTACCCGAAATTACCGGGCATAATAATTTGTATTGTAATAATAAGTCTGCTGTTTTGAACGTGAGAAAATGGGACTTCATGAACTATCAAAAGGTATTGCGGTTAACTCAGCCCGACTGGGCCGTATTGCCAATAAAATTTGTTTTGAAACTGAATGTTTTGTTTACTATTTTCATGCATATTATCCAAATTGCGAACGTTGTCGCGAGCTTACTAAAACAATTCGGCGGGCAGTATACCTTCAACATAGCTAGTATAGTATGTAGAACATTATAATAATTAGTAAATAAACAAAACCTAGGAACACACTGCATCTATTTAACTTCCTCGTGGGCACCGAGTCCGGTGGCTTTCAGAAGGTAGGCTTACTGTCACTAGTTTGTCCTCCCTCGTATACATGCTGAGGGACGACAATATTCAACAAAGAGAACTGGAAACAAACTGTAATGGACTCGACGTATCTACAGGGAGAGATCTCCGCAAACTTACCACCTTTCTATTACCTTAAATAGGTTAACAAGTTATGCTGTTGTTCATCTCGTCGAGTTTGCGATGATGTGGTTCTCGTCGAACTTCGTTTACCGATTTCGGCCCACCGTTTGCTAATGTAGCTAATGCTAATTGGGGTATTGTTTGTCTGGTTTTGCCAAATTCAATTTATAAGTTGGGTGATATATTTTTGTTCCATTCACATAACACCGTTGTGTGAGCGAGCGTGACCGTTGTGTGAGCGAGCGTGACCGTTGTGTGGGGAGTAATACACAACAAGATGAACATGCCTTAAAGTCATCGTTGTGTTAATTGTAATTGATAAAATGCTACAATCTAAGTTCGTACCTGTCAGCATGTTGCAGTGGTGAACGGTGGGGGGAGGTCTGTTTAGCACATGTACACACGCCCGTGTGTGGATTGGACCGCGAATAGATTCCACTGCAGTCCACGGTTCTGTTACTCAGAATGTTACCTCCTGTGAATGAAACGGTGGTAATTATGCCGAGAGATTCACAAGCAGGACTACTAGCGAGGTAACATTTAAAGCATGAGACCACCTACGTGCATTGCATGACATAACAAATACACGTAAGTCTGTATGCATACACCACGGTAACCATACGTATGTCATTCGTCCACTAAAGGTACATATTTGGACGAACGCTTTTGACAAAGTTCTCTCATCCAAGAGAATGGCATATACTACACAGCCATGAGGTATTACACATCTCCTTTAGCCCACATGACCGTAGTATTATTTATTCTATAGAATAACAGTAGTGATTCCGTTTTCAATAAGCCATTCTCCTTTAGTTAGCTCTACGGTTGATACAATATTCGTGAACTGATATTTACACGCGATGGTATACAACTGTTTACTGTAAGCGGGAATTTGACATGGACATGTGTATATAATTATGTAATATGTTGTTAAACTGAAACAAACGGCAACGTTTTGGTGTTATCCACCTAAACGTCTTAATACAACCTAACCATTTGCAACTGCAACTACAACACCAGTCGTCATGTCATTTGATCTCAATGTGAATGATTATAATGAAACATGCTATCCTGAAGGGTGACATCTTGTCCACAACATGGAAGCTTAACCAATAAACAAGCAGCATTTTGTTTGCCGCGAATTTGCCGTGACGACATGTGTTCTTTCAACAACCTGGTTCAAATTGTTTACATATGTCATTACATACAATATTACAACGTCTGTTTGCAATTAAACGTGATTTTGCAATATGCAGGACTGCCTACGATTACAAATTTTCAGTAATCATAACTGATATTGACCGCGGATTATGGCATTACAAAATATGTCGTCCTGTGTAAGCCTTGTTAGTAAAATAAAATATCCGACTACCGGAAATTGTGTAGGCCTATGTGTACGTTTTACATATTGGCTAATTAGGTCCTACTTAAATGATGCCATTCCAGATGCCCTGAAGACTTCGTGTCGCTGCGGACGGCCAGGCAAGCGAGCCACTCGAGCAAACTTAAGTTACCATTAATTGTTAGCATATGTTACAGCCCACTATAAAGTCAGCATTGACAGTAAACAAATGCTAACGGCATCCAAGGATGTTGTTACGTTTCTGATCGGCCACCGCGACGCTCCCGCCCGCCGGCAAGCGCACAAGCGATGCGCTAGGCAGCCCCCAACGTCCGACGGCTTGCGGCCATCAGAATGCTTATACTAAACGCTACCTGGTAGATCCTGCACGGCGGCCGGCGCGACGTGACATACGTCGGTTGTTGGGTCTGCTCCAATCGCGTTCAACAGCTGACACAGGACCGTAACTGTTTAATAATCGAATTACCTATATTGCATAATAGAGAGTTTAGAAAGCTGAATCACACAAGTTACCGGCATGCGTACAACATTACTGGGATGTTTTCAAATATATTTTCATCTCGTGAGCGATACTACAACATTGATATTAAAGAGGGCTGCTGTGTGAGGCTGTGAACTGTTAAGACTTTTTAACATTCCAAGATTGAACGTGTTTAATGTTTAATGAATATATGTTATTGGTTTTTAGTTGTTTAAGTTTAGTTAATCAAACATAATTTTCGTTTTCCAACTATTTTATTTGAAGTAAGAAACGTAGTTTTACCAGCCAAAGTTACGCTGTCCGTGAAATACGGTAGCTGTGTAGCGTTCAACAAGATTTGTCCTATTAAAATACTGATACTGACAATTACAGTTGCAAATGATTAGTTTTTGTTCATTCTTTTAGGTACATGACCCGCCAAAATGCTTTCAACATAGCACTCCCCTCGCTTCAGTGTGATGATATACTTCGCCCCAACGATGCCTACGTTGAAGTCCTTGATGTAATACTTTATTGGGTAGTCACGGAATGATGGTCCCTTGAATGTGCTTTTCAGTTCCAGCTGCAAAACACTATTTTGCATTGACTTATCATTTTAACTGTAAAAATATTTAATTGAATATTGAACTAGATAAAGAGGACAACATTAGTCAGTTATAGAGCGCTCTCTGTCCAATGTCGATTGCAACTTGCCAATATGTTGATATGAATTGTGTTACACTGTGTGATTCTCCTATATTAGATAACTGGTACGTGTACC
Organism: Paraescarpia echinospica; assembly: GCA_020002185.1. NCBI lineage: Eukaryota > Metazoa > Annelida > Polychaeta > Sabellida > Siboglinidae > Paraescarpia > Paraescarpia echinospica. Next base: position 62,971,329 of record CM034539.1, on the reverse strand, counting down.
GTATCATACACACACCTATATAATTTATTAATACGCTAACCATTGTGGGTGTATCTCCTCTAAGGCGCAGATATAAAATCCCCAATTAATATTTTAAATAATACAACAGTAGTTATTTTGAATATAGTTTACAGACAAGGCTGTAAATGACGAAAATAGAAATGAAATGGCCATGGGAACGAGCTTAAGTTAAAAGTGCCGAAAGGATGACAATTGCTACACTTGGTTTGTTACGGGTGTATGCTAGATAATGTAACATATAGCAGGAAAATAGTATGATAGCTAATACTGAACCAGCTTACCGTGCCTACAGAATAAAACTGTAATTACCGTGACCGTGTCTAGTAGAAGGTTGGTGTATACGATCTTTCTGGTGTCTGTCTCACAAGGAAATTGGGCTGTTCCTCTGCTCGTACCATTACTGCCAAGAACTTTTACCACACAATACACGATGCTCGGCTTTGTGTTTACTGTGAGAGATAAAGGCAATTTTAGAAAACATAGTTTTGATATAATGATGCACAGTAAATACATGATATATAATGTTACGTTCTCACATTAGCTACTCCGTGTTCGTATGACATTAATACGTACTTAATTGTGTAAATTTAACACGTATAATAACGTAACATATTTTCCCCTAATATGGTTATACGTAACTTCAGAATCAGTGAAAATTTATGAAAAAGGAAATGTTCAATTGTATTACATTCCAACTGTTAATGTACAAAGAATAAAGAAACGTTCTTATACAATATCCAATCATTTGGACTGCTCAGAGCGCTTAACTCTTCACTCCCTGGTAAACCTGTTCAATCGAACACCATCTCAACTTAAGTGGGAAGCATTCAGCCACGCTGCAATTAATGCGCAAAGACAATCCGTACACAAGTATCCACCACTGTCTAAAACCAGGTACTCATTCATACAGCTGTGTTAACTGGAGCAAAGTTGAGTGAACTTGCCAAGGTTCGACACGGCAGCTCAGGATTCAAACCCGGGTTCTCTCGATTGAGAGTCCGTCGCGTTAACTACTGCGCCCCTGGGCTTCCCAGTGTGCATAAGTTAAAACGAACAAAATAATCGACATGAACTATTTAAACCTATTTTTACAGTGTTACAGCAATATATGGTACATTGAGGATAAATCGCCGTGGGCATATCATTCAAAACAAAACAACAACAACATCAACAACATCAACAACAACAACAACCAAACAACAACGACGACGATGACAACGACAGCAACAGCAACAGCAACAGCAACAGCAACAGCAACAGCAACAGCAACAGACACAGACACAGCAACAGTAACAGCAACAGCAACAACAGCAACAGCAACAACAGCAACAGCAACAACAGCAGCAGCAACAACAACAACAATAACAACAACAACGACAACAACAACAGTAGCATCAAAAACAACAACAACAGCAACAACAGCAACAACAATAACAACGGCGACAACAACAACAGCAGCAGCAACAACAACAGCAGCAGCAGCAACAACAACAACAACAACAACAACAGCAACAACAACAACAACAACAACAGCAGCAGCAACAGCAACAGCAACAACAACAACAACAGCGACAACAACGACAACAGCAGCAGCAACAACAACAGCAACAACAACAACAACAGCAACAACAACAACAATGCAGTTCATATGTAAACACAAATTCTCACTTTCTAACTATTTGGTTGGTTCAGACCTGTAGGTGTTTGTTCCCTGGCAGACTCACGTATCCCACTTACTTGTCAGACAGTTGGTCGACCCAAACCCAGGCGCGCACCGACAACTCGACGGTACGTCTGGACACGCGCCAGGGTAACAGAAGAGACTGTCAGACCGCCATGAACACACCTCTGAAACGGAACTCACGACTGTATTGTAATAATAACTGACGTTAATGATGCAATGATAACTATAGCGCTAACTCCATATTATTTGTAACACAATTATGCTACTACAGTGTGAATAATATCACTTCATCTCAGTGGCAATGTATTTAAAAGATTTAACAAGATTGCCACCCAGAGAATTAACTCTAGGTGGCAGGTGGACAAGGAAGCCCTTTGGCTTATCGAAACTCCAACCCTTTTATCAACGTGTGTCCCGCCCTTCTGAGGTATGTGTCTATTTTATTTTTAAACGTATTCACACTACAAGCACCCACACAATTAGCAGATAATATGTTCCATTAATTTACAGTCCTTTGTGAAAATATAACTTTCTTATATATAATCTGCACTGCTCCTTTACTAATGTAACTTCAGGTCCTTTAGTTCTTCTGTCTTTCTTAATTGAAAAAAAATATTTTTATCAATATTTTAACAACCATTAAATATTTTATGCACTTCCATGTTGTCTCCTCTCAATCTCCTGGTCTCTAGTGTTGTTAAGCCACTTTCTTTTAGGAATATTTCGTAACTAAGATCCGTCAGTTTTGGTACCATTTTAGTCGCTCTCACCTGTACTCTTTCTAGCACATCTATGTCCTTCTTAAAAAATACTCGACATAATTGTTAAATGGTACATTTTTGTCATCAGTAAAACAAAAGTATCGTTTTGCTATCAACTTGATATAAATGCCATTAATTGCATCCATTCTGTCCCAAAACAATTGACATGTGTTCTATACAATATATTATGCATAATTTATAAGGGCAACCCCACGATGTATAATTTATATTTTCTCACTCAGACTGTTTGCTATATTGTTCTTACTCTCACAAATGTTCCGTGCCAATTTGTAAGCTCTTTTCTCTCCTCCGTAGTCGAACTGGCAGCGCTGACATGTTTCGTCTGTTCCAGAGCTGCACACCAATCTGTCGCAATTTCTGATCTTGGCACACCCTAAAGAAAAAAACTTGCTAAAGCGACAACTACACACACATTTAATCACCCATATAAAGGGCCTACTAAACGCCAACGTGTAAATCTTCAACTTGCATTCGTGATGATTAATATGATTAATATGATTAATGCACAACTTACATGACTTTTTTTCCCTCCCGAAGCATAAGCCATCAACGGAACTTCTCTATCGGACAGAGTTTTGGGCGTTCATCTCTAGCTATTTCCACTTACAACCTGCCTTCAACGTCGTTGTCTCTCTCTCTCTCTCTCTCTCTCTCTCTCTCTCTCTCTCTCTCTCTCTCTCTCTCTCTCTCTCTCTCTCTCTCTCTCTCTCTCTCTCTCTCTCTCTCTCTCTCTCTCTCTCTCTCTCTCTCCTCCCCTCCCCCTTTCTCTCCCCCATCTCTCTCTAGCCAAAGTTCTCAATATGATTGTGTTAGCAAGGTGATTAGGAAGATTCAAAAGTGATATTTTGTACCAGGAAGTAAGAGGCACCTGGGTGTGTATGAATGCTATTATAAAAAAGTAATCCAACCATTATCAACTCATGTCGCTATCCTCTTTAACTAATACCATGCATGAGTACTACACATATTGTTGATATGGCAACGAAGTAGGAATTCATCAGAGTCCTGTGCATACGTGCACTCATACATTCACCCCTGAAGGCACGAACAAAACGTACACATACCCGAACAAAACATATACACACATACATACAAAACACATACATACATACATACACACATACATACATACATACATACATACACACACATGCATATACATACACATATGCATGCATACATACATACATACATATATACATACATACATACATGCATGCATGCATGCACGCATGCACGCATGCACGCATGCACGCATGCACGCATGCACGCATGCACGCATACACGCATACACGCATACACGCATACACGCATACACGCATACACGCATACACACGTACCGTAGTGTGACAAGCCATCGTACTACTGTACTACTTTGTATTGATATACAAGCCACCATCTTCCAATATATCTGGATGAATTGGAAGATCTCGTAACAACACATTCGATCATTCCAGGACGACTGGTGATATTGGGCGATTTCAATTTTCACTTCAACGACGCATTATCGCCGGGAGTAAGTCGAATAACGAACATTCTGGCTTCGACAGGACTAGTCCAGCATGTGACTGGACCTACGCACCGTTCCGGCCACTCGCTGGACGCCGTTATCTCCCGGGCAGAAGACACCATCCTCACATCTCCCGCTGCTGTCCTACCTAACACGTTTTCGGATCACCACACAATAACATTTTCTATTGAAGGAGACGCACCACGCCTACCAACCGACAAGTGGCGACGGCGTGACTACCGTCATGTAGACCTGGATATCTTCAAAACTGACCTTCACGCTGCACTAACCTCACACGATGACAATAACAGCGATAGCGTCGACAATCTCCTACAACAGTATCAACATTCGCGACTGTCACACTCAACATTCATGCTACAGTTGTGTCGCGAACTCGAAGATCAAAGAAAAGCCAACCATGGTTTGATAACGAAACCTTGGGTTTAAGGCGTAAACGACGAGCACTTGAGAGAAAATAGAGCTTAACCGGACTCGGAATCGACAAGCAAATCTACTTGTCGCAAATAAACAACGTTAAACACCATGTCCGAAACGCGAAAATCGTCTACTACCGTGCAGCACTGAACAACGCTGACGCGAAAACAACATTCACTAACCAAATGCAGTGACCGGAAATTACCTGATCGCGAGAACGATGAATCACTGTGTTGTGCCTTTGCCGAGTTCTTTGAAGAAAAGATTTAAAAAAAAGTCGTCGATGTTACGCGTGCGAAAGTGACAACAGAATCTATCGTGATGTCACTGCTGCCTGCTGCTCCACCTGTATTGCAAGGACTAAACAATCTCTGTTCAACTGACGCTGGAGAGCTGCAGACGATCATCATGTCCAGACCAACGAAATGTTGTCCACTTGATGTGCTACCTACATGGCTACTTAAAACTACTTTAACCGTTACGCTACCCACACTCGTCAACATTGTAAATGCGTCACTAAACACAGGAGTGTTTCCTGGTGAACTGAAAACTGCCCTAGTGACACCGTTACTGAAGAAAGCCTCACTCGACCAGGACGAACTGGAGAACTATCGTCCCAACTCCAACATCGCTTTCATAAGAAAGTTGATCGAGCAAGTCGTCCTCGAACGTCTGAATCAGCACATTGCAATGAATAAGCTGCACGATGAAATGCAATCGGCTTATAGACAACTTCATTCTACAAAAACAGCTCTGATGAAAGTACAACATGAAATCGTGCGCAACCTTGATTTGGGAAGTAGTGTCATGCTGATTCTTCTTGACACGCGTGCAGCATTCGACACGATTAACATTGACGAATTGTTGAACACTCTGGTTTCACGATTCAACATCGGCGGTATGGCACTGGTAGATCATACCTGACCGGCAGATCTCAGTGTGTCACGATTGGTTCGTCTTCTTTGAACGCAACCCCCATCTACCACGGTGTACATCAGGGTTCAGTACTTGGACGAGTGATGTTCAACCCATATACGACACCCATCGCTGACATCTGCAAGAAACGTCGTGTGCTTTACCACCGATTCGCTGATGACATCCAGCTATGTGTCAGCTATAACTCTATGGTGTCTGACGAACTGGACAACGTTAAACAACTGCTCATCCAGTGCATCGCCGAGATTATGGCGTGGATGCTGATCCATCAACTCAAACTCAACAATAACATAACTGAGTTTATCATGCTGCAGTCACCGCACAATATACGTGTTTATGGCAGCCCCAGCTTGGAACTACCTGGACTTAACTTGCAATCAACAGATGCAGCAATAAATTTAGGCTGCTACTTCGACCGACACATGCACGTAGACCGCCTCGTCTCCAGCTACTTCGGCGTACTACCATCTACGCCTGATCGGCAGAATTCGTCACCTGCTGACGCGAGACGCGTGCCATGCTGTCAAAATACAATTGTCGCCTCGACTACTGCAATGCTCTACTCGGTCGATTGAACAATGGACAGACCAACCGATTTCAATGAGCACAGAACTCGGCCGCTCGCCTCATCAACCGCGACAGACGGCGAGATCATACCACGCCGATTCTACAATCACTGCATTGGCTGCCGATCAGAATGAGAATCACATTCAAGATATGTACTTACATATTTAAAATCCTGCATGGCTTAGCCCCGGACTATCTCAACTGTACGATAGCTCGCAACGCGCACACACGTGCCTTGCGACGTGCAACGCTTCTCGCGGTGACGGTGTCTAAGAGAACTATCGGACGGGGCAGCTTTGCAGTGACAGGCCCCCAAATGTGGGATAGCTTGCCAAAGTGTGATCGGTTGCAACATTGGCGGCTTTCCGGAAACAACTTAAAACCCATCTATTTCGCCTGCACTACATGCCTTGATGCAAGCACTGCTGCCACATCTAAATGACACTGGTTTCTATTTTATAGTATTGATTGGTTTTTAAGTTCATTGTTTGAAATTGTATTTTTACACCCTAATTTTTTATTTATTTTTATTTGTTATCTTAGCTTATTTATTTAATTAATTTATATTTTAGCATTTAGTCAACACGTCATTTTAATATGTGAAGCGCTTTGATTGGTATTTACTTACTTAAAAAACGTTATATTAAGAAATTGAATTATTATTATTATTATTATTACTATTGTTAGTATTATTATAATGTCAAGCCATTAACTTAGAATAGTAATTTCGTGTTTACTTAAAGTACAACTGTACTTTTTACTTGTAATTCAAGTACATTTTTTAAAACGTACTTTTACTTTTACTTGAGTAGCGTTTTCACACTTACTTGTACTTTTATTCAAGTACAAAATAAATGTACTTCTACCAGCTCTAATATATACATACATACATACATACATACATACATACATACATACATACATACATACATACATACATACATACATACATATATACATACATACATACATACATACATACATACATACATACATACATACATACATACATACATACATACATGCATACATACAAGACTTAACAAGATTGCCGCCCAGGTCTACAAACTCCAGACGGCATGCGGACAAGGAGCCTTTGGCTTATCGAGAGTCCAACAATTTACCAACTGCGTATTTTTTTTTACATTTTCACACTTCTAATATTAACACAATCATCAGATAATTTGTTCCAGTCATTTATTGTCCTCTGAGAGAATGAGTAATTTCTCACATCTAACCTACACTGTTCTTTGACTGAAGCCGCATTGCGCCTTCTGGTTCTATACATACATACATACATACATACATAATACGTACACTCAGACAAACATATATGCATACATGCCTATATACATACATACATAACTACATACATATATATATATATATAGATACATACTTACATACATTCATACATACACACATACACTCAATCACTCATACACTCAATCACTCATACACTCATACACTCATCCATATATACGTGCGTGTGTGCGTGTGTGCGTGTGTGCGTGTGTGCGTGTGTGCGTGTGTGCGTGTGTGCGTGTGTGCGTGTGTGCGTGTGTGCGTGTGAGTGTTTATAAGTGAAAACTATCGAATCATAACAACTCATCCGTTAGTTAACAATAGTTTGGGCAGAACGTAAGTGTTTATTGTTAATGATGAATATTAACGCCAACAAGTTGTTAGATAGCACTATGGGCAATGAGAAGTTCACACAGTATCACGTACCGTGCCTGTTCTGGATAACAATGCTCGCACTTACGATGGCTGCAGCACATTCCAAAAAAATCATTCGGACAGTCGCACCTGCCTGTGCCTGGCGTGCCGCCGTTTGAGCAAAACCTGTTGCAAGGCCCGCTGTCTGTTGCGCTACCGGAACACTCATTTTCCGACTTTGCCGGACACGTTTGCCGCCGTATCCTTACACCCGCATTGCCGCAATGGTGATTGCAAGATCCCCATCGCGACCAGCCGCTCCATGTGCACGGAAACAGGTTGCAAGCTTCTTCCGAAGTTTCGCGACAATTACGCGGACCAAATGTCCGCCATCGAACCCCCTCATCACCACAATTGTGACTGCACGGACTCCATTCCGTCCAATCCCTGGTGCTACGTTTGCATTCGTGGGGCATTGGGCGAGGGATCACCAAAATAAACAGTATTGGCATTTGTCACAACATAAACAGCCATCGATGTGATCCAAACATTTTGAACTAGAGCGTTTAGATCGCGCTTGAACGGTATGCGGCCGGTGTCTAGCGAACTGGTGATAACAAGCTCTGTTCTGTGCGCCGGTCATGCTTGGGTGATTCGCAACAAACCTACCAATGGCTTCACCGCCATTGTCTACCATAACTGAGCACATAGAAAATGACTCATTAGTGCCTGGTGCCAAAAGTTCCCACTTCGGAACAGGAAGTTAGGTAGGCATGCGAACTAGGATTCATTTCTAAGCCGTGAACGCTTGTTGATACTGCTTTCACAAAAATGCGAACACTGGAGTAGTAAGGCTAGTTAAATATTTCTTTATGAAAATGTATTGTCGATATCAACTTCGTATATCAAAGCCGATACAACACAGGGTCGCGAAATTTAACATGATTCTACGCCATTGTAAATTGATCGGCAACATATCTTACTGTGATGAATATTAACTTGGATCGGTAATATGAGCCACTTTTTTACACTGATATTCTGGAGCCGTATGACTAGTTATTTGCTGTGTGTAAAGTTGACGTAAAAGTGATCGTGGTAGACAACTGCTATGTGCATTGTTGCTCGCGTAGGTTGTTTACTTTTTTATTGAGGACGAGGAGAAAATGTTTCCCAAATGGCTCATATTAAATCAAGTGTTGGAAATATGAGCTTCACCAATATTAATATGGGCATACGTGGTCATATTACCCAAGGTTGACCCATACACACCAGGGTCATAGTCTCAGCCAATGCAAGAGTCATGCACGTACGCACGCACGCACGCACGCACACATATGCACTACTCAACCGACCTGATGAACAACCTTAATATATTTATTTAAAACTTCAGTTACCTCATACAAACATAAACATAAATATGAAGAATTATGATAACAGTGTCATACATAAACGTAATGATCGAACAAAAAGTTAAAAACTTATCTGTTCATTGACAATATAAATACAGAGAGTGTGCTGTCGTGATATTTCACACTACATTGACGACTTAATGCGTGTAGCGACAGCTTTAACCTAGCTGTAGTGGCAGTATTAACCTAGCTGTAGTGGCAGTATTAACCTAGCTGTAGTGGCAGTATTAACCTAGCTGTAGAGGCAGTATTAACCTAGCTGTAGTGGCATTATTAACCTAGCTGTAGTGGCAGTATTAACCTAGCTGTAGAGGCAGTATTAACCTAGCTGTAGTGGCAGTATTAACCTAGCTGTAGAGGCAGTATTAACCTAGCTGTAGTGGCATTATTAACCTAGCTGTAGTGGCAGTATTAACCTAGCTGTAGAGGCAGTATTAACCTAGCTGTAGTGGCAGTATTAACCTAGCTGTAGAGGCAGTATTAACCTAGCTGTAGTGGCATTATTAACCTAGCTGTAGTGGCAGTATTAACCTAGCTGTAGAGGCAGTATTAACCTAGCTGTAGTGGCAGTATTAACCTAGCTGTAGAGGCAGTATTAACCTAGCTGTAGTGGCAGTATTAACCTAGCTGTAGTGGCAGCAGTAACCTAGCTGTAGTGGCAGCATTAACCTAGCTGTAGTGGCAGCATTAATCATTAATCTAGCTGTAGTGGAAACATTAAGGAAAGAATGGAACGGACGAGATTGTGACGGGAGAGCAGAAGACAGGGGAACAAGATTACAACCAGACAGATGCAAACCGTAGAAAGAGCTACACTGAGGCAGTGATTGAGGGGGCAATGAGGAAAGAGAGGGTGTTTATGGGCGATTCGATTATGAGAAAGACAGATAAGACTCTAAGCGAGGGGGAGGACGTCGTTGTTTGTCTACCGGGGGCTAGGATAGAACATGTAACTGAAAGGGTAGAGAAGGTACTGGGGCATGGCAAGGGAGGGTCTATACTAGTACATGTAGGGACAAATAACGCAGAGAGGGAGGGAACAACTGGGATAGTTCAGAAGTACAGACAGTTAGTGAAGAAGTTAAAGAAGACAAGAGTAGAACAGATTATCCTCTCAGGAATTTTGCCAGTAATGGGAGGAAGGGGCCGACATATAGAAACTGCAAGAGGATGGCGATCAACGCACTAGTTGAGCAGATGTGTAAAGAAGAGGGGGTGGGATTCGTAGATTTATGGGGATACTTTGTTGGGAGGGAAGATATGTACATGAGAGATGGCCTACATCTAGGTGGAAAGGGGGCAGCAGTTTTCTCAGAGAACTTGCTGCAATCTGTTGACAGTGGGACAGGCTGCATCTATTTAAACTAGATTCGCAGGGGGGATTCACAGAGAAGCCTGAAACTGGAGGCATAGATAAAGACAGCAGAAATAAATCGGCAAAGAACGGCCTGGAAAACTGTTCTGAATCAGGATATAAATGCATTTGTTTAAATGCAAGGAGCATAGTAAACAAAAGAAGTGAACTAAACATTATGGTAGAAGATATTGACCCTCACATAATAGGTATAACCGAATCGTGGGCCACCACTGATATATCAGATGCCGAATTGGGACTAACGGGATATGTAATGTTTAGGAAAGATAGAATAGGAAGAAAGGGAGGTGGAGTTATTTTATATATTAAAGAATCTATCCAGGCTTATGAAATAAAATTAGAAAGAGAAGCAGATTGCGAAGAAGCTGTTTGGTGTAACATAGTTACAGGAAACTCAACGTTAACAGTTGGGTTAGTTTATCAAAGTTCAAACATAAGCATAGAAGAG
>CM034539.1:62909489-62959503 GCA_020002185.1 Paraescarpia echinospica | reverse complement strand
CTGTAGTGGCAGCATTAACCTAGCTGTAGTGGCAGCATTAATCTAGCTGTACTGGCAGTATTAACCTAGCTGTAGTGGCAGTATTAACCTAGCTGTAGTGGCAGTATTAACCTAGCTGTAGTGGCAGTATTAACCTAGCTTTAGTGGCAGCATTAACCTAGCTGTAGTGGCATCATTAACCTAGCTGTAGTGGCAGCATTAACCTAGCTGTAGTGGCAGTATTAACATAGCTGTAATGGCAGTATTAACCTAGATGTAGTGTTAATATTAACCTAGCTGTAGTGGCAGTATTAACCTAGCTGTAGAGGCAGTATTAACCTAGCTGTAGTGGCAGTATTAACCTAGCTGTAGTGGCAGCAGTAACCTAGCTGTAGTGGCAGCATTAACCTAGCTGTAGTGGCAGCATTAACCTAGCTGTAGTGGCAGTATTAATCTGGCTGTTGTGGCAGTATTAACCTAGCTGTAGTGGCAGTATTAACCTAGCTGTAGTGGCAGTATTAACCTAGCTGTAGTGGCATCAGTAACCTAGCTGTAGTGGCAGCATTTCCCTAGCTGTAGTGGCAGTATTAACCTAGCTGTAGTGGCAGTATTAACCTAGCTGTAGTGGCAGTATTAACCTAGCTGTAGTGGCAGTATTAACTTGCAGATAAAGTCACTATATTTTATCCTGTAGAAAAGTTCTAGTATCCCTTGATTCTAAATCCCAGTCACTACAAACTCTTAACCTAACTGTGTCAAAACCATGATATGGTACTCCATGAACCTCAACTTCTTTACAGTTGTTCAAATTTATATCCCTAATAATAACACCTTAAACACACCGAAAACCGAGTCAGAATAATTATTTTAATATGTCGGTAATATTTCGCGAAACAGTATGTTTATGTTTCCAAAAGCAGACAATTAAAATGAGAATCATGAAAGCATATCCACATTGGTACCTTAAGTGCAACACAAATACGTTGAACGTTTGGAGACAATCACATAAATCTACATATCCTTAGGCACATTCGACATATCCTTATTGAAGTGTTGACAATAACACTTATCTAGCACATGCTAATTTTAACCACAAAAAAACATTTGTTCGCAGAAGCACAGTGTACTGATAGCAACAATAGCCAGAACAGCCTGACCGAGAGCTAAACGCAAATCACATGTGTATACCCTCACCCTTTTACCAGCTTCAGAGCATGCAACATGCATCAATTTATGGCACTTACGACACCTGATCCATTTCCTTAGTTTGGATGACAAGTACCATTCGTTGCAATATGGACACATCGGATTCGCGTGGGCGCCAATCCTATCACCACTGGCAGTGGTTTCTGATTGTTTTGCGGTCGTTGTGACTTTGGGTTCTACTGTAGAACTATTTGTTGACGACCGTTTGCGTTAGGGTTTCTTCGTTTTAGTTTGGTAAGTTTCTGTTACTGACTTGAATTTTGTTTCTTGGATTTAGTGACTTCGCATGCTTCAAGTTGTAATTTATAAGGAGATTGTGTAAGGGTTTAAGCATGATACACCTTCCTTTTCTTAGTTCCAGCTTTCCTGTGAGCTTTAGGGTATGGTATGATGTCTGTGAATGTACTCCCATCACCGGAAGTTTTGAACTTGGCAAAATCATGGTTGGCAGACATGACACCAGAGGTGACTGACTTGAAGGCACGAAAAGTTGACTGAACAATGACAGAGACGGTCGACCGAATGGCACTGGGTTGCAACAAATGTGAGTGAACATGGGTCCACTAGTGGTTGCAACGAACCAATCTGGCTGCACCGAGACGCTCCTCTGTATGGTTGAACGTGGGCCAATCAAACGATGGGATAGAAAGATTGTGACGACTTAACACGAACAGTTCTCGTTTAAATAATAAAATATTCACAAATAAAGTTTTCCACCGCTTCTCCTTTGCTTATTACACGCTGTATTTGTTAACGTTATAGTTGTTATTAGTTGGGATTGTAAGACACACCCACCTACACACAAGCATAGTAACGGGGATCGGAGATACTTGTAAGAAAAGTTACACTTCGGATTGCTACACGATCACCACCTTGTTAATGTCAACGAATCCTTACATATATGTCGCAGATAGCAAACATAACACGCCTTCAAAAGAGATATAATGTAGCACGGATATTGGGCCAATAACCCGCTGGAGAAACTGTAATACTCAAGTATAAGTTCAGCAGGCATGAAAGTACGTTTTTAGTAGACATGGGCACTGTGGGTTGGGCAGCAAACCAAAGAGCTGGAGATGCAGGTGGATGGGGACGAAACTAAACCAAAGGGACAACCAGCATGGTATATCTCGGTGGAACGGGCTGTGGCGACGACAACTCAGAAATTGAAATTCGCAGAAGAATAAAAGTAGGAGAGAACGCATGGAGGAAAGTGGAATGGGTGGTGGCAGATATACGTACATATCGTGAGCTTACACGAAAGGTGTTTTGTCCCTATGTTACAACAGTGTACATAGAGACCAAGACGGAAAAAAGAAGGCCATTTATAGCGGGCGGCACAACCTTGTCAGACCATATACGCAACTGTCTTCAATGTCAGATGAATTGTGCAAAATACGCTTCTTACTGGTTATGTACGGTGGTACTTTAGTTTACGTGACCAAGTTGTTGTCAGAAGAGAATAGTGGGCGTCGTTCTTAGAATATATTATGTACGGTAGCCACTAATGGGTTTAGCAGAGGTATAGTCAAAGCGTCTGGCAGTTGGCAAACTTAAAGTATTATAAGTACATAACATACAGCAACTTTCGTAAACATGCTGACGTAGAATCGACTAAAAAGAATACCTATCTAGAAAGAATAGTTATATATATATATATATATACGTCTAAAACCGATCTCAATTTAGTGCAACTGCGTACAGATCTGGGACGTCGAGTTTGATAAACAGTTGCGGCCGTTTTGGAAGAACGTTCATTCCCTCAAAGAATTGCACTTGGACAAGCACACACACGCGCACATACACATATAATACCACACACGCGAGCTCGTTTGCGCGCACATGGGCGCCATTCTCACACAAAAACACACATAAGCACACACACAAGCATACATACGTATACATAAAGACACGTATAAACATAAACACACACACACACGCACACGCACACGCACACGCACACGCACACGCACACGCACACGCACACGCACACGCACACACGCACACGCACGCGCACGCGCACGCGCACGCGCACGCACACGCACACGCACACGCACACACACACACACATACACACACACACACACACGTATTAATACCAGTGATACTAATCACCCAGATACTGACATGTCCACTATCTTATTTTGAATCTGACTGGCTTACTCACAAAAAATGACATCACTTGTAAAAACACAACTCCATTGCATCTTTTTACAATTTTGAGATTCCTGCACGCTATACAGTTTTTTCTAAATGCATTTCCCATGCTCAGTGTTTTCGCTGCAATAAAGCTACTGGTGAGGTCACGCAATAGGTCTTAGGCGCTGTCACTGCCTCCTTTGTAATAGCGACATTTGTCATCCTAACACAAAGCAACTCGCTCTCCGCCCGTTCCGCTTCCGGCCGCCCGAGTTGACAGAAGCTGTTATTATCACGACCGTTGACACATTTTTCACACCTGCCATGACTCACCCATTTAGCACTACAACGTGATATATGGGCAAAGAAATATATCCTGTACAAGCGAATGTAGCGTCTACTTCGTTTAGGGTGTGAAACCTAACACGCGGCGACATAACATCGAACGTTTAATTGAAAGTTAAATTCTGGCTACTTCTTTGAAGACAGTGAGCATATGGTAATGACATGACATGCTGGTGTATAAACTGTAAGAACGAACCATTTTGAGAAATAATTATAACGCGGTTGAAATCTCCCGATATAATTTTTAAATGGTGTTTGCCCGAATTGGTTTGCCGCACTTTTCAAATGTGAAACGCCAAGTGCAAAGTGTTATATGGGCTTAAACTAAACTTGTTGACTACTATTTCTTACATTTTGCTACTGCTGCTATCAGCCATAAACTACTGTCGGACACGCTACCAGAAAATATATCTGACCGCTTGTGACCTATAAACCATACGTCATATATGACATCACAACGGTGGACCGTGAAGCGCGGTGGGGCAGTTACTAAAGCATCGGATTCTATATCCGATAGATAAATACAACATTTATATCATGGGCATTAGCGAATGCAGATGAACAAGACACGAGAAGGTAAAGTAGAACACTGAAGAGAGTGTTATTTTCTCTGGGAGAGAAAACAACCTACAAAGAAAAGGAGTGGCAATAATAATGAGAAAGAAAGCAGACAAGCATTACTGGAGAGGAAACCTATCAGTGATAGGGTTATATATGCTAGATTCTTTTCAAGACATGTGAAATTATCAATCGTTAAAACATGTGAATCAACAAACGAAACAAGTGACGAAGAGAAAGACAAATTCTACGAACAGTTGCAATCAGTTGTGGGCAGTGTACATAAACTTGACATGCTGATAGTAATGGGGGACCTAAATACCAACATTGGAAAAGATAATGAGGACTATGAAGACGTAATGGGAATTCACGTCAATGGTGAAAGAAATGAAAATGGAGAAAGACTAATTTACTTCTGTGGATTCAACAATCGTGTGGTAAGAGGTACCACATTTCCACATCTACTCAACCATAAGCAGACGTGGACATCTCCAGGAGGGAGAACCAAAAAACAAATTGACCATGTACTAGTAAGCATGCAGCACTGTACAGGAGTTATGGACACCGGGGTGATGAGGGGAGCGAGTTACCACCATTTACTGCGCTCGAAGATCATGCTGAAGCAAAAGACGAATCAAAAGATCGATGAGAACAGAAAGACATTCGAAACAATCAGGCTTCAACAACCAACCATAATAATACAATTCGCGTTGAAGCAGCGGAACAGATATGATGTACTATAGGACTACGACGAAACAGATAACGACATTGTTGAGGGGAAATGGCAAGAATTCGAGGTGGCCTACAAAGAAACAGCTGAAGAAGTACTGGGTTACAAGAAAGAGAGGACAAAAATCATCGATCAACAAAGAGTCTTGGAAGCTGGTAGAAGACAGGAAACGACGAAAGAACAACTTGGAACAAGCAAAGAGAGAAAGGATCAAGCAGATCTACAAAGATGGAATTTCTGCAGGTCTATCTGAGACCTCACCTGTCGCACAGTGTTAGTCAAGTCCTTTACCAGAAGGTTTCCATTTGCTGTCCAGCAATCTGTGATTTTGCATGACTTTTTGAGTTTTCGAGTTTCAAAAGCAAGGGCCGAACGTTGATTGGTGAGATCGTCGTTAATGAAGATTTGGCGCTTTGTGTTTGCTTGTTTGTTGAACGACTTCAGGTTTCCCCGGTGTTTGAAGACTGTCTCGCATGTGTTCACGATTGAATCGGATAATGATTATCTTTGTTGGCATTCTGTTTGCTGAGCCGATGTGCCCGTTAGATGTCGCTGCTGTTTATAGGCGGGCTGCAAGCCATTGTTTCATTTATGACTGTTATCACTTTGTCGACTGTGTCTTCCCCTCCTTCAGTTTCTTCTATTCCGCTTATACGTAAGTTGGTTCTGCGCCCATACTGTTTGACGTTGTCAAGTTGCACTTCTAATTAAAAAGCTCTTCTTTCTAACTGGTCAATTATGTCATCTTTTGCTTTAATATTTTCTTCCACATATTTTAGTGTACGTTTCAAGTCTTTCATCTCATTTGCTAGTTCTATTGGGAATAGTGCCAATTTAGTATTGTCCATTATCTCTTTATTTTTAGCACGCTTAGTACTCTCAAGTTAAAAGTTGCTTATTCTTCTTCATCTGTTACGTATTTGCGGGCGGTTCCCCTTCGCCTACTAGCCGCCATTGTCTCGATGATTGTCCCAATGACCGTCTGCGAGAGTTGTCGCACCTCCTCGCTTCAGTGGGTCTACCCTCGTGTATCACCGTACGTGCATTATCGCCCGTAGCTCACAGGCAAAATACGATTCTCACAGTAGTGATTACAGAAGACTTGTGTCCACCTCTTCTGATTACTTTCTCTATAGGTGTGCAATTGTCATTCAGGCACTGGAATTAACTTTGCCGCATGTATCTCACGAATCCTTCCCGTATTAGAAAATCACCGTGACCAGTCCATAACATCCGGGTATATGATATCAAGGCAAGCTTGAAATTGTCTTTCAATGGATTAACATGTGCTCACAATAATACATGTGCTCCCAAAAAAAAATTAAATAACAGAAAAGGTTGATTAAGTTAATAAATAATAATGATCATGCATATAACGGAGGTCGCTAGACGTTGTGTCTCAATAGGTTCTTCCATACGGCGCAGTATATTTCACGCAAATGTCACAAATGTCACATACACAAAATACCTGTTTTTTTTTAACAATTTGTGAACACACTAAGAGTGTTGTTATGTGTTGGTTGTGTGTGCGTGTGCGTGTGCGTGTGCGTGTGTGTGTGTGTGTGTGTGTGTGTGTGTGTGTGTGTGTGTGTGTGTGTGTGTGTGTGTGTGTGTGTGTGTGCCTGGGTGCATACGTGTGTGTGTCGTCTGACATTTGCACACGTAGCGCTATAGCAAACGATGTCAGTTTCACAATGATATTAACAATTGTGCATGGACGCACGTGATGCATACAATATACAACTAGAACTACCGGAATACTAAGCATAACCGAAGGCAAACCGTTGACGCTTTAAGTTCTACACACGATGTTTTGGAGTTGCACAACAAAACAAAACCATTCGAAAGACGGCGCCATGGTACCACAATCACAATCCTATTCAGGGCAGTAGGTTCACTTCCCCCTGGTTCCAACGAAACTTACCGGGCGTCGCCTGAGTGAACAATCAGGCGTTAAACAATATTACCGATTTATGGAACACTTACGGTGTTCGCAGCAAGTTCCCCAAGACTTCACACATCTGCAGTATCCCGGTCTGAGAGAGCCTCCTTTGTAACAGAACCTGTTGCACGACCTTGTCTCAGCACGGGCGCCATCACATTATGAACCGCCACACGACGCCCCTCTCCGTAATAACCGGCTCCGACTCTGAGTGCTTGCGCTGCCGCACGGGTGATTGCAAGCGCCCCATCCCGACCAATTGGCCCAAATGCAATTCTCTTTTTACATGAACGTCTACACGATTCGAACAAACAAACTTGGAGGAGAATCGTTACAAGGACTAGTAGTTGGTGGTCCGTTGACATCCTGGTGCTGTGATAGCTACGGTGTCTTCCTGAGTTAAGACGATTGCACACTGAAGACGTATCTATATCTGGGACAACGCCGTAACTGACACGAACATTGCGTCAACCAATGATCGTCCTCCTTTCTTTCCCGAATCTTCTAATAGGGTTGCAGGCGAAGCATCTTGTTTCGTTGGAAAGGAAGTTTTCCTAAAAGGCGGACATAGATTTCGTTTTCCATATCACGTCAGATAACCTAGCAGTTGTTGGCGCATGTTATGCACAATTGTTCCAGCCGGAGCAAAGTAACCGTTACATCATGTAATTGTATCCACACCAGATTCACGAAGAGCAACTTATAAATAATAAATGCACACATGCAGTTTAATTTATTAAATTATATTCACCATTCTGCTTTGCTTGCATATTTAGATGTTGACAGCCTCTAATATTCCCTGATATTATAATCTTGCGCTTTTAGTCCAACCTATATAGGTTTATATGAAGAATGGCCTGGGAAGACCTTCGCTGAAACCCAGGAGATGTAACACCACCGAGAAGACTGGAATAGACTCAGACAGTAATCATCGATGCAGCGCCGTTACGTCCCAGGCGGGTTACGGGATCAGTAAGCAACTAGTATTAAGTCCACAAGAAGTAAGCAGTAATACAGGTTTCTAAGACAATAGTTGGCTGAATTGGCACTGATGATATTAGGTGTCTTGGCACACACCTGTACAATACAGAAACAAGGACAACTGGCAATAGGGGCAGCTCAGAATGTGTTCTCAACGGTGCTGACTGACAGTCCTTAAAGATGGGTGTGAACATGTATTTGCCCCATATCATTGTAATTATGTAACATATTACAATCGACGCAATGTCCAAATATACTTGTCGAGGTCAAACATTCCAAATAGTTAAGCATTGACCTTCTCTCACAAGCACATCCACCTGTTTTTAATTTGGTAATGTTTAGAACATGTTTCAGTGTAGGAGATTTGTTACCACTTTTATGCAGGTGTTCTTTCATTACTGGCTGCTTTGACTTTAGTTTAACAAGATTTAACAAGATTGCCACCCAGAGAATTAACTCTAGGTGGCAGGTGGACAAGGAAGCCCTTTGGCTTATCGAGAGTCCGACCCTTTTATCTATGTGTATCCCGCCCGTCTGAGGTATGTGTCGATTTTATTTTTAAACATATTCACGCTACTAGCACCCACACAATCAGCAGGTAATCTGTTCCATTCATTTATAGTCCTTTGTGAAAATGAAAACTTTCTTATATCCAATCTACTCTGCTCCTTTGCCAATGTAAGTTCATGTCCTCTAGTCCTTCTATCTTTCTTAACTGAGAAAAAAATATTTCTATCAATATTTTCATAACCCTTCAATATTTTAAACACTTCTATCTGATCTCCTCTCAATCTCCTGGTCTCTAGTGTTGTTAAACCGCATTTTTTTAGGCGTATTTCGTAACTAAGATCCCTCAGTTTTGGTATCATTTTAGTTGCTCTCCTCTGCACTCTTTCTAGCATATCTATGTCCTTCCTGCGATATGGCCTCCACGCTTGAATACAATATTCTAAATGAGGCCTAACTATTGTTTTGTACAGCGGTATTATTAGCTCTTTTTCCTTATACGTTATGTTTCGCCTAATTAATCCAAGGATTTGATTTCCCTTTGAAGTTGCAATTCCGCACTGCTCTGAAACCTTCATATCAGCACTAATGGTTAACCCTATGTCCTTTTCTTTTACAGTAGTACTTAGTACAGTACCCCCCATTGTATATTCTACTTCTTCGTTCCCATGTCCTGTGTGGAGGCATTTACATTTCCCAAAATTGAACAGCATTTGCCACTTTTCAGACCATTTGATCAACCTGTCAAGATCATCTTGTAAATGCTGTCTATCTCCATCACTTTTAATCCTTCTAAACACTTTTGTATCATCCGCAAATTTCAACACCTTGCTTATTATTTCATCATCCAAATCGTTGATATATATTAAGAATAATATAGGACCTAATACTGATCCCTGTGGTACCCCACTCAATACTGATTTCCAGTTTGAAGCCTCCCCATCAACTACTACACGTTGTCTTCTGTCAATCAACCATTGTTCTATCCAGTTTATTATACCATTTCCTATGCCATGGGCCTTTAGTTTAAGCAGTAATCTTTGATGTGGTACTTTGTCGAAAGCTTTTTGAAAATCTAAGTAGACGATATCTACTGGTGATCCCTCATCTACCCACTTAGTGATGTCTTCCAAAAAACATAACATATTTGTTAAGCATGACCTCGCTTTAAAAAAACCATGTTGAGATGGGTTTATCAAGTTTTGTTTAACAAGAAAATCCACCATGTGATCTTTAATTAGTCTTTCTAACAATTTACAAATCACTGATGTTAAACTCACTGGTCTATAGTTCTCTGACTTGTTTCTCGAACCTTTTTTGAATAACGGTATAATGTTTGCTTCTTTCCATTCTAAAGGAACCACTCCCTCTTCTAATGACAAATTGAAAACTGTTGCAAGCGGTATGCTAATTTGTTCTACAATTTCCAATAGTAGTTTGGGTGGAATACCATCCACTCCAGGTGATTTATTATCCTTCATAGCCCTTATTTTCTTACCTACCATTTCCGGGGTTACAATTAATTGTCCTAAGTAGTCTGAATCTGCCCCCTTGAACTTAGCCTCTGGTACTGGCAGTGAACTAATATCTTCCCTGGTAAACACTGAACTAAAGTACTCATTCAGGTCTTCTGCCATTAAGAATCCCTCTGATATTATATTTCCAGCACTATCTTCTAGAGGACCGACTTTATCTTGAACTTTCTGTTTGCTTCGAACATACGCATAAAAACTCTTGCTGTCATGTTTTATATTACTAGCTAATTGTTGTTCATAGCTTCTCTTTGAATTTCTAATTTCAGCTGTAGCTTGGTTAAGTGCTTCTTTATAACTGTTGTAGTCTTCATCATTTCCAGTACATCTGTATGACTTCCACATCATTTGTTTGTACTTAATTTTTCTAATGGCTTCTTTCGATAAGTGTTTCTTTTTGGACCGTTTTCCTTGTTTTTTGAAGGGTACAAATTTATCGACTATGCACTTAATTTCACTCTTTAATACATTCCAGCATTCTGTTGCCGTCTTATTTTTCAGTGTGTTATTCCAGTCTATCTTTGCTAAATATTTCCTCATGTCCTTATACCTTCCTTTGTGGAAATTTCTCCTATACTGCTTTTTACTATTCCTTTCTGATTTTACTTTGATGATAAAATGTATCTGGTTGTGATCGCTACTCCCCAGTGGCTCACATATCTTGACATTGTCAACTAATTCATTCTGTGAGGACAAAACTATGTCTAACACATTCTCACCCCTGGTTGGTTCTAGCACATGTTGAGAAAGGAATGTATCTTGAACTAAAACTAAAAACTTGTGGTCCTCACTCCCCATACTCTGTAGAGATTTCCATTGTATATGCCCGTGGTTAAAATCCCCCATAATAATACAGTCCCGTTTGCTTACTTCCCTTATAGCGTTTTGTATTTTTTCATTCTCTTCTATGCTTATGTTTGGACTTCGATAAACTAACCCAACTGTTAACGTTGAGTTTCCTGTAACTATGTTACACCAAACAGCTTCTTCGCAATCTGCTTCTCTTTCTAATTTTATTTCATAAGCCTGAATAGATTCTTTAATATATAAAATAACTCCACCTCCCTTTCTTCCTATTCTATCTTTTCTAAACATTACATATCCTGTCAGTCCCAATTCAGCATCTGATATATCGGTGGTGGTCCAGGATTCGGTTATACCTATTATATGAGGGTCAATATCTTCTACCATAATGTTTAGTTCATTTCTTTTGTTTACTATACTCCTTGCATTTAAACAAACACATTTATATCCAGCTTCAGAAGAGTTTTCCACACTGTTATTTGCTGATTTATTTGTGCTGTCTTTACCTATGCCTCCATTTTCAGGCTTTTCTGTGAGTCCCCCCTGCGAATCTAGTTTAAATAGATACAACCTGTCCCACTGTCAACAGATCGCAGCAGGTTCTCTGAGAAAACTGCTGCCCCCTTTCCACTAAGATGGAGGCCATCTCTCATGTACATATCTTCCCTCCCAACAAAGTATCCCCATAAATCTGTGAATCCCACCCCCTCTTCGTCACACATCTGCTCAACTAGTACGTTGATCGCCATCCTCTTACAGTTTCTATACGTTGCCCCCCTTCCTCCCATTACTGGCAAAATTCCTGACAGAATAACCTGTTCAACTCTCGTCTTCTGTAGCTTCCTCACTAACTGTCTATACTTCTGTACTATCGCAGTTGTTCCCTCCCTGTCTGCATTATTTGTTCCTACATGTACCAGTATAGACCCCCCCTTGCCATGTCCCAATACCTTCTCTACCCTGTCAGTTACATGTTCAATCCTTGCCCCCGGTAAACAAACAACGATGTCCTTCCCCTCGCTCAGTGCCTTGTCCGTCTTTCTCATAATGGAGTCGCCGATAAACACCCTCTCTTTCCTCATTGCCCCCTCTATCACTGCCTTAGAATAGCTCCTTCTTCGGTTTGCATCTGTCTGCTTGTTGTCTTTCCCCCCTGTCGTCTTCTCTCCTGTCACATTCTCTTCCGATCCATTCTTTCCTGTCGCTTTTTCTCTTGTCACCTTCCCTTTTATCGACTTCTCTTCTATCACATTTTCTCTCACTTCCTTTCGTCCCTTCTTCGTTCGTCCCATCTCGTTTTCCTCTCTCCTCTCCCTTCCCATCTTCCCTCCCTCCTTCTCTACGGTCACTTTCTTCCCTGTCACCTTCACGCTTGTCACGTTTTCTGTTGTAGATTTTCCAATTTCTTCTCCTCCAATCACCTTCCCTCCTCTCAATCTCCTTTCCTCAGTTTTCTTGCCACTGCTATTCTCCTTCAATCTTGCAGTATTCTCACCTCTCTCCCTGTCGTCTCTCTCCATTCGACCTGCCTCCTTGCTAATTCCCATCTCCATTCCCTTCACAATATCTGTCAACCTAACTATCTCCTTCTGCAGACACTCCACCTTCCAACACCCAATGCACTGAAAGGTGAATCCTTCCTCCATGGTTTCTGCCCATGACTTCCCACAGCCGGACAATGCAAAATCTACCCAGCTGTGGCAGTGATCGCACACCAAGTGTCGCTTTGCCTTGACTTGCCGCTTGCAAGGCGCCATATCCCGATCAGAAATTATTTAATAACTTAACTAACTTAGTCTTTATAAAGACTGTTTCCTGTGTACTACAGCACACTTTAGGTTACAAATTTCAATTACACAGCCAACTATTTATCCTGACACGAACGCTAACATTACCGGTAGTGACCTAATTTAAATACAATCAATTACGTTACGTTAGGCTGCTTTATTTATTTAGGTTACGCCGCCCGACTATCGCCCTTGCTTAATTTTAACAACAATGCTACCTAATCAAAATATCTAGCAAGTACTGGCTTACACAGATATTATCTTATGTAAGTAGTTTGATGGTTGTTACTTTATTTCCTATATATTCTACCACATAATCAGGTTTGTTAAATCTTGTTTTCAAATTATCGAAGCCTAAGTGAGTTACCCTATTATCACTCACTATACTAAGGTATTCTAAAATACTATAACTAACTAACTTTAAGCACAACTGCTACTCAATATATGTTTATTGCAACTTTATGAATGATATTAAGGCAAGAATAATACTTATCAATCAGTAATTCCACTTGTTGATCAACTTTTCTGCACCACCAATTTCTACGATCTATCTCCGCCAAATATAGCCTCCAAATATATAGTTGAGATTGCTAATCCGACCACGGTATGCTCTGAACTAGACAATTTACTTAAGAGGCGTATTTTCGCAAGTTCGAATGGACATTATAGTAACAAATAGAGTGATATAACATATATCAGTTAGGGACCAAATATGTTGACTTTTGTATAGAAATATGACATAGACATATCTACTGAACAACATATAATGGAGGGGGGAAGGGAGGGGTGGAGGGAGGGAGCAAGGGAGGAAAAAAGTGAGGGAGGGAAGAAGGGAGGGAGGGACGAAGAAAGGGAGGAACGGAGACAGGGAGGGAGGGAGGGATAACCAATGATGTTCAACCGAACTTCTGCGGATGCATCAATCACGCGAGGCGTTCTGCAGTATTCGGAATTTTCCGCACCTTGCGCTGAGCCACTTCAAGACAACAACCTACTCCGTTTATGTTATTAATTAAGGATTCATGCGAGTGCGTCACGCACCTCAGAGTACTACAGCGTTCGCAGAAAGGGTTTCCGATAGGTGAGTGTTCTTGTTTATTTTATGGATGACAGTTTTGCAGAGGTCATAATCGTCTTCATGGTTTAGGCCTAGTAACGATTACTTTGTGCCGCCGTCGGCATATATCTTGCGCCACCGACTTCGACTTGTTCCTCACTATATTTGTCATCCAGTGAGCGTTGTCATCCACAGTGAAATTGTAAAAATTAACTACCAGCGCCGACGCTTTCGTATATTTCAGAAAGCGATCAGTGTTCCAAATGATACGCTGCTTAACATAATGGAAATAAAATAACAATTAGATGGACAAATCATACCTATTCCGTAAAGCCGAATAACGCTTATAAAATACCTTTGAACAAATATATTATCTAGTTTGAGAAACGTCTTACATTTTGTGTTTTCGTACAACACTTGATCAATTGGAAGAGAAGAGGAGGAAGAAGGAGAAGAAGTAGAAGACAAATATGATAACGAAGAAGATGAAAACGAAGAAGAATTATATGAAGAAACAACGTCCTACTTACGATGTCCACAACAAGTGTTCCAGAACACACCAGGACATGTGCAGTAGCCGGCCCGCGGCGTGCCTCCGTTGTGACAGAACCTGTTGCATGCCTGTGAACTTGTCGAGCCGCCCGAACACGGCGCTCCACCGCAGTACGCACTCACGCGCACAGACCGAGTCCGTACTTGCACGCCCGCGTTACCGCACGGGTGGGTGCAGGCGCCCCATGCCGACCAGTTGTGCCAGGCACAGTTGCGCCCTCTGCACCCTCTCCCTCGTCGCCTCCAAAACCCCGAGTGTGCATGTCCAACTAATGTTACTACCAGCCACAGACCAAACAAAAGTCGACGTCTACACAACATGTCCGTTAGCTGATGTTTACTGTTCCATGAGAAATCCGCAAACTGAAGCTATGTAGGTAGTATTTTAAATTCATCCGTGCTGCCATCCCGGATGCCTTTGTGTCGTGCAATGCACACCTCCGGTGACATGGGATAGGCCCATGAATATTCATCGTTAGTGCGTCCGTTCAACTACCAATAGGGCTGAGCTTTTGCCATGCAGCTCGGCTGCGTGCTTTTGGTCCATGGCATGACGTTCGCGTTGATTTCAGGATTTGAGTATTTGTCCCCTGGAATGTCACAAGATGCAGTTGTCGAACAATGCGTACAATTTCTCATTGAAGATGGCGAAACGGAAGCTTTTCGCAACGTAACGCGTCGTCTTCTGCCATATTATCGTTTATCTGGTGAATATTTTCAGAAGTAAGTTGTTGTTATGATTGTTAATACGGCATACCGACTAAGTAATGCAAACATTTATAATAATTATAGGACCACATTTTGTAGACCAAAGAATTCAGAACTCGAGATCTGAGTATTCATTTTTTCGTGCACTAGTTTCTCATGTAGCATTGCAGCAATATCGCGGTGCTGCCATAGTTGTAATATACACCCGTCTACGTGAACATAGATCTTCAAGTACTTCTGTATTGACAGTTTAGCCTGTTTGTTTATTTCTGGCCGCAGCGCACATGACGTAGCTTTGTTACGGTCCAGTGAACATCGCCGATTCGCCGTTTTTCTGCTGTTCGCCGTTTCGCCAATCGCTCCACGTGTTAATCTATTTAACCACTGTTTCGCGCACTAAATGTAAGTATAGATTGCATACTTAAGTTGCATTTGTTGTAGTCGCTATAGGACATCGCTAGTTTAGTAATAGCTTCGCTCGTTATCTTGTAACTGTTGAATCATAAATTGTAGCCAAAGTCGGCCCGCTAGAAGCACAGCGCTAGGTCTAGCGCCCATGCGGCCTATCCATTGTCATGCTATGTAGGTCATGTGTTATGCCATGCAGAGCCCATCGCTGCTATGTATTATCCCGTATAATTATATGCTTAGCCAATGTTTGTATCGTATATAGCCTAGTTTTATTTATTCGCGTTGTTTTCTTTCTTTGCAGTTCGACTGCATTGCATTGCATTGCATTGCATAGCATTGCGTTGCGTTACGTTGTGTAGACATATCGTGTTGTATACATGCGTAGATGTGCCGCTATAATAAACCGCAGTACGAAACAGAGCAGTGGTTTGATTCGAATTAGTCGAAATTTAACTACGCTGATATCTACGCTAACGTCATGGAAGAAGCAATTCGAGTCTATGGCGACCTGAAGAAGGAGCGGATTGTAAAGAAAGGCCTGCTGACGAGGACAGTCAGTAAGCTTAGAACCGTCGTCAGTCGAGGAGCCGACGCCCAGGCTGATAGTGTCGATACCGCTAGACGTCGTGCCCGGCAGTTTTTGAACGAAATCGACGACATCAACGTCAAGATGGAGCAGATTCTCCTTGAGAATGAAATGGCGTATGCGAGAGACGACGAGGACGAGTCCGTTGCCACTGAACGCCTGAAAGACATTGAGAAGAGCGTCGCAGACCTCAGCGCCCGTGAGAGCGAAGTCGACGATCTATACGGGGCGTGGCTGCGAGCACAGCGTCAGGTGAAACCAGAAAACACCGACAAGAACGCCGAGGTCGCCGCGAAGACGCTAGAGGCGTTGACTATCATCATTGATCGGCTAACGAGTCACACGCATCCGTCCATTCGCACGACCGGCATGAGCCCGCCCAAATGGGATGGACAAGTGAAGAATTTATGTTCGTGGAAATGTCAGTTTCGCCAATATATGAAATCAGCGGGCATCACGAAGGATGAAGACGAGCTGATGTTCGTGCTACACGCGACAGTGTTGCCCCCACGCGTCACTGTTTCTATTGAAAGTTACACTACGATGTACGGCCCTAACGGCGTATGGGAACGCCTACAGGAAAAGATCCCGAAAGCGGCGGCAATTCGAGAGATCATCGCTGAGATGGAGGCGAATCGGCCCATCCGCCAGAAGACTGCCTCTGAGATGAGGGCTGTGTTAGACCGCCTAACCGACTTCGCCCGCCGCGTCACGGAAGTCGGAAAAGAAACCGAGCTACAGTCAGCCACTGTCATCCACATCGTCAGCGGAAAGTTGGATCCTGACCTGTACTACGAATTTGAGAGATGGATGCGTCACGACTTCCCCACCGAAGAACTGTCGGTAACGCGGATCATCGAGTTCCTTCGGGCGGAGACGGAGGCGCGTGAAACGATCTCGCCCTCGAAGGTCATGCGATCAGTGGACAGCAAGTGGAAGACATCGGTACACCACGTCACAGGAGCAACATTCACCGACCCGTGTCCTTTGGGATGTGGTGTCCACCACAAGTTTATCGATTGCCCAGGGTTCCGACAACAACAACCTTGGCAACGCCGCAACAGTATCGAGACAGCGGGACGCTGCTATAACTGTTTCTGCCGACATCGAACCACGGAATGCCCGAAACCGAACCAATGCAGAGAGTGTGGAGGTCGTCATCACAAGGTCTGCCAGGGAGTAAAGTGTAAAGTGTTTGAGCAGAGAGTGTGGAGGTCGTCATCACAAGGTCTGCCAGGGAGTAAAGTGTAAAGTGTTTGAGCAGAGAGTGTGGAGGTCGTCATCACAAGGTCTGCCAGGGAGTAAAGTGTAAAGTGTTTGAGCAGAGAGTGTGGAGGTCGTCATCACAAGTTGCTGAACTGTGTCACGAATCGCCGTGTCAGTTCTACGCCTTCGACTCAGCGCGCGTCGATAACCTCCACGATGAATCCGTCATCCGCCAGTTTTACGCCTCAGCTGAGAACCGTGACTTCAATGGCCCCGACGCAAGGCTTTATCGGCCATAGTCTCAGTCAGAATGGCATTCCCCGATTCTCGCCTACTACCTATGTTGAGATTAGCGACATGGACGGAGTGTGGCGTCGGATCGTCGCTTTCTTCGATAGCGGAAGTGACACCACTCTCATCAAGTCATCGCTAGCCCAACGACTGGGCCTCGTTGGAACCAAAGAACGCTTCCGTTACGGCGTAGCTGGAGGAGGGAGCAAGACCGAGAACAGCACTCGGTACAAGCTACAGGTGCGGCCGCTGCATGTCAGCCAGAACAACACCTACACTCTTGAAGCGATGGGCATCAAACGACCGGCGCATGATACTCTTGCCATTGCTGAGACCGTGTTCGATGACTTCCCGCATCTGCAGCCAGCTCGAGGATGTCTGCCCCTCGCCAGGGCAAGTATCGACCTTCTGGTAGGATACGATCACGCATACCTCATCAGCGCTCTACACACCATCTCCGCGATAAACATCCCAGTGCCGCCTTCACTCGCTTGGGCTGGACAATCTACGGCGGGATGATTCCGCAGCCAAGAGCCGTCATCAAGAACCGCTCAGAAATTCACCACGTTCAAAGACTCGTAGAAGATGACATCAGGGCTCTCTTCTATTCTGATGTTGCGGGAGTCAAGCCGACGACTGCCTGCGTCTGCAGCGACAAGGAGCTGGCGGAAGCGAAGTTCCTGAAACACACGAGAACAACCACTGAGATCACAGAAGAAGGACGAGTCAAGGTGTACATGCCTTGGCGTGATGGATATCCGGAAGCTCTTCCCTTCAACAAGGAGAAGACAGTTGCTAGAATGTACCAGCAAGAGAACGCGTTGAGGAGAAAAGGACGCCTCGAGGATTACAATAAGGAAATCCGGGATCTCCTGACACAGGGATTCGTACGTCCGCTTACAGAGGCAGAAGCAAACGACGGCCGTGGGTGGTATCTCGAACACCACGCCGTCTACCGAGAGGACAAGTCAAGCACAAAAGTCCGCATCGTCTGGAACGCCGCCTCTCAGTTCAAAGGTGTGTCACTCAACGATGGCTTTCACAAAGGCCCCGACCTACTCAACTCACTAATCTCTTGTCTCCTCGCATGGCGCCGCGATCGAGTTGCTCTCGTGGGAGACGTGAGAAAGATGTTCAACCAGATCGAGGTCGCTGCATCCGACCAGATATTCCATCGCTTTGTGTGGCGCTTTGGAGATGAGAGCTCTCCACCAATCGCATTCCAGTGGATTCGCCTGCCGTTTGGTGACAGACCCGCACCAGACATCGCCATCAACTCGGTTAGACTCTTAGCCGAGATCTCACGTCAGTCCGAACCTATAGGAAGCAGCAACGAGATGTACATGGATGACATCGGCCACTCAACTGCGACTGCGGAAGCTGCTCTCAATGCAAGGGATGAAGTCAACACAGTTCTTGCACGCGGGAAGTTCGAAACGAAGACGTGGAACTCGAACCACGTTGAAGTTGATGGTAACCCAGATGAGCCCGTGATCGACGTCTTGGGCTACCGATGGAACAAAGAATGCGACGTCTTTGCACTCAAGTCTCGGGATCTGCAGATGGAGTCTGGACCCGTAACGAAGCGTAGTATTTTGGGCCTCGTCGCAAAGATGTGGGATCCTCTCGGCATACTCACACCCGTCTCAATCAAGTTCCGCATGGACCTACAAGATATTTGGCGCCGCGGAATCGCATGGGATCAGCCGCTTGATGACAAAGACAATGCCAGATGGCACGCGCACTTGATTCAGATGCAGGAACTAGTCCAATTTCATGTTCCTCGCTGTTTGAAGCCAGAAGACGCAGTCAGCCAGCCGCAACAACACTGCTTCAGCGACGGAGGAGCATTCGGTTACGGTGCTGCTCTCTGGCTACGTTGGACACCCATCGACGGCACGACTACTATGACCTTCGTCATGGCAAAGGCACTTGTCGCTCCTCTGAAGAAGAAGTCGATTCCGCGACTGGAATTGATGGCTGCCATCGTCATGTCTCGAGTCGCAAAGTTCATCGAGGACTCTATGGGCGGAATCGAGTCCAAGTACTTCTGGATTGATTCTCAGACCGTATTGACATGGATTCGTTCTGCATCAGCAAACGTCAAGCCGTTTGTATCTGCCCGCATTGAAGAGATCCAGGACACACATCCACGTTTCATGGATGAGTTTCGATACGTTCCGTCAGACATGAATGCTGCCGACCCGCTCACGAAATCACTGCCATTAAGTGATCTACAGACATGGCACGACGGTCCGCAGTTCTTGCTTCAACATGAAGACATGTGGCCTCAGGACTCAAATGAACACGACTCTAAAGCGGACGACGAAAAACGCACAGAAGGCCGCCTAGAAAAGGAACGACCGCGTCGCCGCCGCCATGTACATCACGTACGCGCAGCTGATGTACGCGCCGATGTGACAACCGAAGCAAGCTTCGCTGCTGACGTCAGTGACTGGGATCGCCTCACTCGCCATGTTGCTCGATGGAGAAGGATCCTACAACAGAAAGCTGGCCGTCCCACTACCAGAACGATTGAAGCAGAGGAGCTGAATAACGCGCAGCTTGCGCTCTTCTTTCTCTGCCAGACCGAGTTCAGAGAGGACTTCGCCACGTGCCGCTCAACATTCGCGAGTATCGCCCCAGTAATCGATGAGAAGGGCATTGTCCGCGCGGAGGGACGCCTCGGAAAGTTGCCTCTTCAACACGAGGTACGCCACCCGATCATCCTGCCAGCAAACAGCCCACTGGTAGAACTCTACGCTCGACGCAAGCACGTGCGTTATCTGCATCAGGGTTATCGAGTGGTGCTAGCAAACATCGCGAAGGAAGGAGTACATATTGGCAACGGCAAATAACTCATGAAGTCTGTGGCGAGAAAGTGCCTGTATTATCGCACCTGGCGGGAGGCCCTACTTCAACAACAGATGGGAATCTTACTTGCATTCCGAGGCGACCCGTGCACGCCACCGTTCGCCTCTGTTGCTGTCGACTTCTTTGGTCCGCTTCGGACGAAGATCAACCGCAACACCACCACTGATTCATCAGTCATAATCGTCACGTGCACGACCACGCGAGTTGTCCACCTGGAGTTGATCAGCACCGCATCTACGGAGTCATTCCTCCTTGCGTGGCGTCGGTTTGTCTCACGTCGAGGTATTCATCCGACAAAGGTCTTCAGTGACAGAGGAACCAACTTCCAAGGCGCCCAGCGACCGCTCCGCGATTGAATCAGCTCCTGGGACATGTCGCGCGTCAAGGGAGAACTGGCAGCCGACCGAACTGACTTCGAGTGGGAGTTCAACGTGCCGAAGGCGAGCCACATGAACGGCGTCGTTGAGTCGCTCATCCGTAGCTGCCGCCGAGGACTCGATGCCGCCGTTAATTATCTCAAGCGCCGCTTCACTTTCGAGGAGTGGCAGACCTTCCTCTCGGAGGTGATGTACGTCATTAACTCGAAACCGCTATTCCCGGACGGACCTGACCCGGTCGGGTCACCTGCGGTCACCGGAAACGACATCCTCCACCCCTTCGACCAGCCCACCGTCCCGCAGTCCGCTGAGGAGGACCGCCCACATCCGCGAGACGTTGTCAAGGCGCTACACCAGCGGGTCCAAGTGTTCTGGGAGACGTGGCTGAGGTACATGCCGCCACATCTCATCGCCCGCTCGAAATGGTTTCATCCGCGGCAGAACCTGCAAATTGGCGACTTGGTGCTTCTACTGGAGCCCGGGATGACGGGAGGCGCCGCCCCACGCGCTCTGTGGGAACGCGCGGTCGTCACAGATGTTCAACCCGAGGACGACGGTCTAGTGCGGAAGGCTACCGTGCGAACCGCCAGCGCCAGACACTACAAGCGGCCCATCCACAAGATGTGTCTGATCGCTACTAACGAAGAGTTACAGCACGGACTCTTGTAAACTGCTTTTTTGTACCGCCAATAATTTTTTTTTTTTATTAGCTAGGCGGGAGTGTATTGACAGTTTAGCCTGTTTGTTTATTTCTGGCCGCAGCGCACATGACGTAGCTTTGTTACGGTCCAGTGAACATGTCTGCATAGTCGACAGTCGCATCGAGATGACCGGAATGCAAGATCAAACGGCTTGACATTCCATCGGTTTTATTTTAACATTAGACTAGTGTACTTTAGGGTGGGTGGCTCGATCTTATGCTAGCGGCATGCAAAATGCTATGATTTGGAAGAGGATGGGTACAAGTCTATTGAATGTTGCAATCTTTTACTAGTTTCCGAGTTTGAAAAATACCAGTCCTAGAGTCGCCGATTCGCCGTTTTTCTGCTGTTCGCC
This sequence comes from Paraescarpia echinospica, assembly GCA_020002185.1. Taxonomy (NCBI): domain Eukaryota; kingdom Metazoa; phylum Annelida; class Polychaeta; order Sabellida; family Siboglinidae; genus Paraescarpia; species Paraescarpia echinospica. Next base: position 62,937,875 of record CM034539.1, on the reverse strand, counting down.
GTTTCGCCAATCGCTCCACGTGTTAATCTATTTAACCACTGTTTCGCGCACTAAATGTAAGTATAGATTGCATACTTAAGTTGCATTTGTTGTAGTCGCTATAGGACATCGCTAGTTTAGTAATAGCTTCACTCGTTATCTTGTAACTGTTGAATCATAAATTGTAGCCAAAGTCGGCCCGCTAGAAGCACAGCGCTAGGTCTATCGCCCATGCGGCCTATCCATTGTCATGCTATGTAGGTCATGTGTTATGCCAGGCAGAGCCCATCGCTGCTATGTATTATCCCGTATAATTATATGCTTAGCCAATGTTTGTATCGTATATAGCCTAGTTTTATTTATTCGCGTTGTTTTCTTTCTTTGCAGTTCGACTGCATTGCATTGCATTGCATTGCATAGCATTGCGTTGCGTTACGTTTTGTAGACATATCGTGTTGTATACATGCGTAGATGTGCCGCTATAATAAACCGCAGTACGAAACAGAGCAGTGGTTTGATTCGAATTAACTTCCACTCACACTCCTATAAACGACATATCTTACACAGAGTAATGGCGTGGATACGCACTGCAGCAACTCGACTAAATAGTTTATTGTGTGATTCAGAGTGATCTCATAGATTATTGCATTGCACCTTTGACTGGTAAACTCTTGCTGAAGAGAGTGCTGCTGCCGAGCTAGTCATACTGGTGGCCCAGTTTCAGACATCGGACAAAACGTGCGAGACGTCGTGCTGGAAATAACATAACATTAAGCAGCTAAGAAAAGCAGGGCAGGCTTTTATTTGGTGTAAAAACCTAGTTCTCAACATTGGGGACTGTGTATCCCTCGTGACTCGAAGATCACGTTAAAGGGGAAATGAAATGCAGCTGTTTCATGCTACATATTTAAATATATACTATATAAGTATACATTAATGTTAACAGAAACGTACTCATTTATAAGACAAACTGAAAAAAAACGATTTTGTTCGATGCCTGAATCGTCGCTATAGAGCACTGCGTATCGTCATCTTTGTTCCAAGCGAGTGGTTTGATTCACTCCTACCTAATTAATGTTAAATTTCGGGGTTTTTCGGTTGACTTCGTTAGTAGACATTTCTGTGCGAAAACAAAGATATGGTGCCCTATTATACCCGATAGGCGTTCTACAGGTCAACAAATAACATCGAGTCGCTGTGCTATAGGGAGATACGGTGTAGCTGCCGTACACCACCGTATGACAGACCTTGCAGATGCCTGCATTAGATTTAGTGTCATTACCGACTTTGAATGACGACTTCGAAACGGTTTGCACCAACAGGGCGCTGTTGGAACTTGGAAGTCGGTCTGTTGTCATTGTATGATTTGCGTGCAGACTCGTTGATTCGACCAATAGCTAGTAGGTAAGTACGTAGTTCAACAGGTATCGAATAATTATTCTAGCAATAACTATTTCAAACTTAAATAGAGTAATTATACTTGTTTCCACCTAAAATGTTCAGGTGCATTCAATCTTCATAAAATACTATGTCTATGATTTTCATCAAACAATTTTTGATCATTTTCTTAATAAACTTACTTTTATTCTTGACAGGACGAGTGCATCCTTTTTATACAGTTGTTTAATTCCCTATTTAAAAGTGTTCAAGCAACTTGCTTAATTTATATAAAAATGTAGACAAATTGCACACTACCATGCATTAATAGATGCATAATCAGGACATTGTGCAATGTATTATTGATACAAAATTATTTAAGTGGAGTTTTTAATATAATAATTTTTTTATACATATGTGTGTGTTATGAAGACCACATCGTGAAATGTAGTCTTACAATCATAATTATTACAGCCCTTCACAAACACATGAACCAATTCACTGAATTCATGATGTGATATTGATAAAACACACAGTTTTGCCAGTATAACAATAATTAGAAGATAACGGTTGTTTATTATCAACTAATGCAAATAAATGAACTTTCAGAACATATCGATTGATTCGATTAGCCTCATATCGTCACTTCACGTTGTGGTCAAGGGAGAGACTTGGAAAAAGCAACAGCTGTGTTATACCAGCCTGCACTGCATCCAGAAGTGAATGGGGTTTATGAACATTTAAGCTATGGACATTGCATTATACAGGTGAGTGTACAGTGAAAATAAAAACCCTGGATAAGTAAGATTAGATTGACCAAAAGGTAGAATAACTAGTTTTCCGTAAAGCGGGTTCTTTGCTTTGCCATAGCCTCCTCTTGCTGGTTTTTCAATGCCTGCATGCTCTGCTAGAGTTACCTCCTTCCTTACTTTTCACAGCTTTGGGCCACTCGTGCATCTAGCTGCAATGCCCTCTAGAATTTCTCCTCGGAAGCTGTAGTCCTTTGACGCCATCACTTTCTTCACTACATACCCAGCAGACTTTAAATACTGCAGCTGATACCGCAGCTTGTTGTCTGCTGTTTTCACCATTTCCCGCTGATTTAACAAATTATAAATTAAACTCAGTATAACAATAGAAATATCTGAAGAATAGCTGGCTATAGCTGCAACATGCACACAGTAAACCAAACAGCTTGCATGTATGCTCGCTCTCTCTCTCGAGAAATCAAAAGGCTAATGTCATTTTTTAATCGGTTCCGAATTCTGCCATCCTTTTCAATTTCAACTTCCAAGGAATTCCAATTCCATAATACATTCAAATATTTATTATTGAATCATATATATATATAATTTATATATGCATAAGTTTATATTTCAATAAGCAATTCCAAAGCATATCATTCCAATTCCATTTATATATAATTAAACAATTCAAGTAACAGTAAACAAATGTCCTCAATTTTAATTTTGTTATTTGTTGTTTGCATGCATACTCTTGTGCAGTGAGATTGTATTTTCGAAACTGTATTTCTAACATTGTTTTGCTATTGAGTACAGGCAGGGATTTTCAGCCATTTCAGTTTATTTCCTAATGCAATGCTGGATTTCTAAAGTGTGCAGCTTTGTCAAGCAACATTATTTTGTAACATCAAATGTCAACACTATTGATATCACAAGCCTTACCTTGTATTTGTGTTGTGGTCAATTGTGGCCAAGTGGGGTCGGGCTATGATGCCTTGACGGCTGAACTTGGGTGCATACTTGAGGAAGAGGGCGTGTAAGCTCTCCAGTTCACCAGTGTTAACGCACTTCGTAACTATATCATACAGTAGGCAACAGTCCAGTATAGCCTTCTGGACAGTGAAGGCTTCTGTACCCTCAGTGTTGTTTTCACTTCTTGTTGTGTATACGTTGCATGACTGTCCATGAATGGGAATTCCTGATGTGATGGAGGAGCGAGATCCACATCTCCTTCATCAAGCGGGGATCACCACCACAAGCTGATGCGCAATACCACAGGTGGTTGGCAATTGTGCCTATCGAAGGGACAACCTCAACTTTCTTGGCAGACAACAACCTTTATTTCTTTCTCTTTCTAATGCTGGGATGTCTGCCAGTGGCAAGTGTGGTGATCTTCACCCCATGGTCAGTCAGGTTGTCCAAGCAGCGTTTCAAGCCCTCCACTTCCATCCAGTAACTGTTCTTGACCCCTGTGACCCGAAAAGTTTCTTGAGCAATGATGAGTTGGCTGTCAGTGTCCATGATGAAGTAAATGCCAAATGTAGCGTTGTGTCCTGGATTGTCATATCTTGCATCGCCTGATGCGACCACGCTCTGTCCGGCCAGAGCTGACATGATGGCCTCTGAATGGCATGCCCACATGTCCTCTATCTCTGGCAGTATGTATGCCCGCTGTATGTTGTAGCACTGGCGGGGTGACAAGGCACATAGGTTCATTAGGTTGACCAAATTGTACACAGTGAATGAATGTCCAGTCAGGAAGAGGACGCTTGGTATCAACAAGTTACTCTCATAAATGTTACCAATCTTGGGTTGCGAGTGCCACATGAACGAGTGGCCATCAACACATTCTGTGGTCTCAACCACTGCAAACCCAGTCACTGTGATGCTAGGCTTTGATATAAGTGGTTTATTGCAGTTTGGTGTTTTAGCAGGTGCAGAAAAGTGAAATGATGTTTTTCTCACAGATTACAAACTTTCTCTCTTTCCCATTAGTGTAAGAACCGCTTGAGTCATCATCAGTGTTGCAGACAGAATCGTCTAAAGATGGCGATAGTGAGACTGGGACATCTGAAGGGTCGTCTATAGTGACAGAATTGCCATGGTCAGGGTCAGTCGGAGAAGGCGTGCTAGACTGCGATGGCAACTTTGCATACCCATGGTCATGGTGAATGTTCAATGGAACAACAGAATTGTCAATATTAATTACTGCATCGACAAAGTGTCGCACTGGCGACACGACCACTGGCTTCCTTTATGTTTTGACACTACAGTTCGATGGCGTGACAGCACTACAAGTGACATTTGTACTACCGTGAGGGACGATGTCGTCTCGCGTGCTAAATCCTTCGCTGGATCCTTCGAAGCTTGTGCTCGGCATTAGGCCCTATGGTTGTTTGGATACTTCCGTTATATATTATGAACAAAATGACACAATCTTGCAAATATTAATTAAAAGTAGAGCACAGGTGCGATTTACAAGTGACTTTTTCAACGTTTTCTTTTTAGTGGATATATGTGTGTTATCTTTAATTTTCAAGATTAAAATGCATGTGCACTCAAATGTGTTTAACATTTGAACTTTATAAATACAAAATATATATTTATTAATCTTTGTGGCTTTGTCCTGTGACGTTATTTCCTTTTTAGTCCTTTCGCCGAAGGGACTATTGCCATCACTCTGCGTCCGCCGCCTGCCATTAGCAGCCGTATCTCAGAAACCGTTCAGTAACTTTTTCTCTAATTTTGCATAGACATATCATCGGGCACTGCCACTATGCACGATAAATCTGTATTTGATTGAATCATTTTAAGGGCTCCCTAGGGCCTTCAAGGACCCCAAAACTGATAAAAATGTAACATTTGACCTATTTTTTCAAAAACTGTTCAGCAACTTTTTTTCTAATATTGCATAGATGTATATTAGGGTGCTGCCACTATATACAAGAAATCTGTATTTGATTGAATCATTCTAAGGGCACCTAAGGGGCCCCCAAAGTGCAAAAGTTTTACATTATCTAGTGATGTGGTTTTGAGAAGGGCCCTTGAGACCACCCCCAACAGTAGATTGTGTTTATTGTGCCACAAAGTGAACCCATGACTAAATTCTCCAGCCTAGTGCTACTGTTCCTTTGAGACCTTGACTAATCTTTAATTGGTCACAGCGGCCCAGGCAGAGTAAACACACTTGACCCCTGTTAGACTGAACAGTTCCCTAACACTTTTAAACTGTATCTTCAAAGCTATTGATTTTCTATAATTGCAAGTTGTGTTTATTTTGATGTTCATTTAATTATTATAAAATGTCTGTAGAAACCTGTAGATGGCAAACATAGAAAATTAATATTCTGTCACCTGCAGGTGACAAACATAGAAAATTAATATTCTGGACAACTATAGAGTGATATATCCTACATTTTATTTATATGAAATGCATTCTATTGTTCTGTTTACGCTTGCCATGCCTTGTGTAGACATGGTACTGTGTAAATCAATTGTATCAATATAGACTAATAATTACAGATTCACAATATAGTTGACACCTGAAACAACCAAATGTCAACCATTAGAAGAGTTGACATAGTTCCGCTATACACAAGCAAGAAACTTGTATTTGATTGAATCATTCTAGTGTCATCAGCATATAGTAGAACATACATTTTCTACATCATCATCACTAAGGTTGTTGTAAATTTCACCAGCTGCCATGTCAAGTCCGTTATAATTGTGACTAACAGTGTTCAAAATGATTCAGGTAAATAGCAAATAATAAAGGACACAAGTTTTCTCCTTGCCATACCTATACATCACATGAGAAGAAGGCTGACACAGCCTGGCCCTGATTTATACATGATTGAGCATTTTTGTACATGTTGTATACAACTTTCAACACAATACCATTAATACCGCATGAAATTATCTTAGACCACAGGGAGGACCGGTCTACTAAATCAAATGCTTTCTTATAATCGATGAAGGCACAATAAAGCCTTTTGCGTCGAGACAAATACAATTCAACCAATACCCCTATTTGAACACTGCCTGTTCTTCACCTATTACATTAACTTTGTTTAGGTATATGGTCAGTCTGGTGTTCTGAACAATCACTAAGGATTAATGAACACTTGTGCAGAATGTCACCCACTTGGCAGGTTTAATTGATCTATTCAGCAATGATGACACTGCTTAGGCCTCACTCTGGACACTGTCACTCACAGTGTTGTGTATTGTCTTAGTTGGTGCATTGAGCTAATCTACTTGACCATGAATCAGTGGTGGCTCTGGTTGTGTATTACACCCAGCTGTGGAGCTAAGATTCTCTGCCTGCTATTGTTTGATGGAAACTGTGACTAATGTGTAATTGGTCACTGGCAGTAGCTTGTGTCAACAGACAGCACTAAGCCACTGGACCCCTGTTAAACTGGACAGTTGCCTGTAGGTTTTAAACTGTGTCAAACGGTGAGTCTACCTTTTGCTCTCAAAAAATCTGTCCTCTTAGTTTTACACATGAAGACATAATCTGGCATAACTTGGTGTCTTTGTAGCAGCACATTTGTACTTCCAGTGTATCATTGCAACATAACATACATATTACATACTGTGTGCCACATTTGAATGTTGTGCATGTAATATTTCCATGCAATCCATTTGTATATATAATGTAAAACTTCAACTGCCGTTTTCTTCATTTTCACTTTTTGATCCCTACCATGTTCAATGCTCCATAACTTTGCCAATTTTTGTAGCAGTCATATTTTTTGAAACCGTGTAAAGCACCCTACCAAACCTTTACAAGGATGTAAGAAAGCAATGTTACAATTTTTCCGACTTATCACTCATTTGGTCAGCCGCGGTCACATATAGACGTATTAGTCCAAAGGACTTCAGGGCCACTTGGCCCATTTTTTCCTTGTTAGGTTTACATTCAAAAGTAAATAAATTATATACAATGTCCTTGTTATTAAAAGCATACATTGGTGTTTGCAGTCATGCAATCTATATCAGGAAAACACTTGGTATGATAGCATGCTTACTAAACTGTCGCCTAAAAACTGGAGCATCAATTCAGGGTCCATTGTTACAAGCCAATATTTGAGACACATAAATTAGTATTAGGCCTACTTTAGTTGACTGATGTGAACCTACTTACTATGCCAATAACTAATTATATCAGATATGACTATAGTGTTTTGTTGTATGCTATTGACTGTATAACAAGTATTTTTAAGGATTTAAATACTTGTAATGTCACTTATTTAAATGCGGTTACATTTTATAGTATTTGGGTAGTCCAACTTCAATAATATTTGTCTTTAACTATTTCTTTTAAATTAATACATTCCAATGGCAATGCTTACAATACATGATTGACAGGGCTTGGTCCGGACTGTGACTAAAGTTGACTAATAGATAACGACATTTCGCAAAACGTTATACTGGCTACGGTAGCGTAGCTGACATTTGTTTTTGTAATTATTTTGAAGGTTACTTCCTCCACCAGCAACTAAGTCGATAACATAGACTCGTAGATGTAGACGTTGCGGTGTACTGAAACATTTCGTCTTGAAATATATGGTCGATTTTCAATTGTGCGCATGCGCGGTGCCCTATATGGGTCATATTGAGTCACGTGCAAATTTCCCGGCAAGCTTACTGAAATATTCGGTCGTTGGATGTTGCAGCGTGCCCAGGTGACTGTAAGTTCCGAATGATATTGGAATTCCCATTTGCATTGGACTAATGTATTTTTTACATGTACACCTGCAGGGTTAGAGCTATGGTTGGACATTGTCGCCGTACCCATCTGATCTGTCATTCTGTGGCCCACACACGGATAGCCTAGGGCTAGGCTCTAGCGTGTTCACTGACACTGTCAGTGTCACTGACTGACACTTGCATGACATCCATGCCCCCCCCCCTCCCCGGCTGCAACACTTCTTCCACTTTATTTAGGTTTAGTCTTAGGCTTAGGCTGAGTTTGAGACTAGTCTTAATCTGATACTAAGACTGCCTGTTATGCCCGCAATGCCTATAACCTATGGCTATGTCATGGCTACAGCTATGGCCTATGCCATGGCTATGTCCCTATAGCTATGACATGGGCATAGGGACATAGCCATGGGTTAGTTTCAGGGTTGTGGGTTAAGTTAAGGTTACGTTATCAACAACAATATTTTTGTTTTTCCCATGCCTCGACCTATAATTTATTACCTTATATCATGACCATGGCTGTGTAGGGTACAGGCTGATGGCAATGATTATACCTAAATTATGCAATTAAGGTCTAAGCCTATAAAGTTTAGCATACACGACATAAAAGTAAAGGTAAATTCTAAGCGCAGTGTCCGGACCAGTCCTCAGGACTGCTCAAGGCGCTTTACTCCCCTGGCAGACCTGTTCAATCGAACACCATCTCAACTTCTGTGGGAAGCATCCAGCCACGCTGCAATTGATGCGCGAAGAGTAATCGTACACAAATATCCACCACTGTCTATAGCGTAATGAAATATTCGGTTATCTATTTCCGCTCGTGCGCATACGACTTCTGCGCCGACCAGATATTTCAACGACGAAATGTTTCGCTACAGCGGTATTCAGACGTAGCAACACGCCGGCACGAATTGCCGTAAAGTTAAAGGTGCTCAATCACTTCGTTTGCCCATCGCCAATCCGGTTCTTTTATGTTCAGATGTGTAAAGTGTGAATAGTTTAACTAGTGCGCACAGTCGGTTTAATAAACAAAAATGCGTACTTGTTTTTTAATCGTCAAAAAAAAGATTTGTCGTTACAGCGGGTATCGCTGGCGAAAGCCAATTGCGCTGTCTGCCTACTGCGCCACTTCGGTCATGTGCTTTACGCGAGATCGGCATCCCAGGCATTCGAAAACAATAAGGGGTAAGACCACATTAAGGATTCGTCCGCCATTACCCACCGAAAGAGTGCCCTTGAAAACACCGTTTTGGTGTCAAGTGTGAATTTTGTTCGAGCACTTTGGCATGGCACATGTCAGTCCAGTGAATACTGAATGTACTACTGCATTAGATCTTTCACGAGGTAAAAATAAACATACGCTAGTCGCTCGCGTATTCGCTCAGTGGCTATTTTGCAGAACGCACCAATATTTAAAAATCCGTCATCAGATTGGGGCGAAATTGAGGGGTGTCAGGTTTGGGTGGATTTTTCTGAAAACTGAGCACTTGTGTCAATGGAGGTTAAATATGTTGTGAAATTTTGAAGAAAGTTGTTCGTCAAATTTAGCAGGAAATGAAGGAAACGTTATAATGGCCGCCTATGTAAAATTTAAATGTAGTCTTACCCCAAAACAACACACACGTGCTTTAGCGTATCAAGATGAAGATTATAATTCCAAAGTGGTTGTACGAAGGTACGTATTACACTATCGCAGTTAGCAACAAGAACGCGTAGCCGTGTATTAATTCAACGAGAAGTGCAACTTGCGAAAGCCTACACTCGACCCGAGCCTGTCGAGGCTGACTTTAGTTTAAGTTCTAACTCAAAAGTCTAAGACTAAGACAGTCACCATATCAGCCAGAAAGTGACAACGAGCATAATATTTGGTACCTAATATTTCATATGTATTGTATTTGGTTACGCAGGATGTTGTTAATAAGCTGTCATTCCGACAATTCATATAGAGAGTAGATGACGTGATGGTGCGAAATGACAAGTAACATTGCTTTGGCAGCAGGCCCCTGTTGTTCGTGCGTAACTTAATCAGGGAGCATCCGTAATGTTGGTGATCGTAATTATTATAAAAAAAATTGTGACTCATATTTGTTATACTATTACAGCATAATATTGTTGATTTGCATTGTATTTTATGCAAAATAATTTAGATTTTTATATGACAAGCATGATGGTGATGATTATATTCAATATAAAAATGTAAACGTGTAAATACATAAAATATCAATACACCTAGAGTACACCATATATAAGGATTACACAATAAAATGCACGCACTTGTCTCCATTTGGGTCCTTGATGCCTGGCTATAGTGTATGTAATGCATTAATTGGTATCCTGTGATACCTTTCAACTGACATATGCCGTGATACCTTTCAACTGACATATGCCGGCTATTCTTATGTATTTACCAATATATGTGTATATTCTCACCACAGCAATATATGAATACATAATAATATAACTTGAATTATGATATTGCTAGAGACCACACTGCAACCCATGAATGAGAATGAGAGGAGGGGCTAGAGGCGGTCACCCGGGCCAGGCAGACACAGGGATGATGCATAATCTGCGGCAGGCCCACATTTGATCAATCCAAGTAATTTCAAATTTATAACAATCAACCACGTATAAGTTATCAACAAATGTTAATGTGCGCATTTAAATATACCACATTTGTTTTCATACACATTTCAATAATAACATATTGGGCATAGAAAACTAGATTGACTTCTGCACTTGTATATTATATCCACAGGTGTATCAACACAGATATATTAATACACCTTTAAACAGTATTTAGCATATGGCGATGACTCTGAAAGTTTATAAAATAAATTAGTCATTCTTGAAGAAGGTAGACATACGTATCATGAACCTTTGAATACTTAACGAGGAAAATATATTGTTAGCATCACAATAACATCTCATTCTGTCATTTCTAACATTCACCTTGACCATTCAACCTCAGGCTTAAAATGTCAAACATGAATATGTATAGTAGGTACACATGGCAGACACTGACATGAATTTGTATACTAAAAACAAAACAAAAAATATAAATGCGCTTTACTGATGCTTTAGTGATTAGCAGAATTCAAATCAGTCTATAATATTGACTAAGATCAGGCGTCACTGTAATGAAATTGAACATCTTTAAATTCATGTAATGACAATGAACACATAGTAAAGAAAAACAGTTAAAATTGTTCACCGTTTTGAAAAATTGCATATTCCACTAATGTCTGCATGCTGTATCAAGCCACCCTTCCCCGGAACAACTCTGGTAAACACTGACTGTTCCTAGGATATCAACATGTATAGATGCAGCTGTAGTAGAACATTTCTTGCTGCCTTTTTTCTTGTGAAATGCTGCAGGTCGGGGGGGGGAGTTGCTATTGAAACATTTTCACCACTGCATAAGCATGATTACTATGAAAGTACAATCCTCACTGAGGCTTGGCTATATTGTTTCACGTGTATTTACTTGCACTGTATAATATACAAATTTATGTTTGTAACAGAAATATTCCAAATTAAATAAATAGAACATTAAGTTCCAAAATTGAAATGCAAATGAAATGTACAATGTAATTGAAAGTTTCACAAAAGCCCTATCAACCAAAGATGATGTACCCACATTAGATTATTGCTTAAACTAAAGGCCCATGGCATAGGAAATGGTATAATAAACTGGATAGAACAATGGCTGATTGACAGAAGACAACGTGTAGTAGTTGATGGGGAGGCTTCAAACTGGAAAGCGGTATTGAGTGGGGTACCACAGGGATCAGTATTAGGACCTATATTATTCTTAATATATATCAACGATTTGGATGATGAAATAACAAGCAAGGTGTTGAAATTTGCGGATGATACAAAAGTGTTTAGAAGGATTAAAAGTGATGGAGATAGACAGCATTTACAAGATGATCTTGACAGGTCTGAAAAGTGGCAAATGCTGTTCAATTTTGAGAAATGTAAATGCCTCCACACAGGGCATGGGAACGAAGAGGTACAATATACAATGGGGGGTACTGTACTAAGTACTACTGTAAAAGAAAAGGACTTAGGGTTAACCATTAGTGCTGATATGAATGTTTCAGAGCAGTGCGGAATTGCAGCTTCAAAGTGAAATCAAATCCTTGGATTAATTAGGCGAAACATAACGTATAAGGAAAAAGAGCTAATAATACCGCTGTACAAAACAATAGTTAGGCCTCATTTAGAATATTGTATTCAAGCATGGAGGCCATATCGCAGGAAGGACATAGATATGCTAGAAAGAGTGCAGAGGAGAGCAACTAAAATGATACCAAAACTGAGGGATCTTAGTTACGAAATATGTTTTAAAAATGCGGTTTAACAACACTAGAGACCAGGAGATTGAGAGGAGATCAGATAGAAGTGTTTACAATATTGAAGGGTTATGAAAATATTGATAGAAATATTTTTTTCTCAGTTAAGAAAGATAGAAGGACTAGAGGACATGAACTTACATTAGCAAAGGAGCAGAGTAGATTGGATATAAGAAAGTTTTCATTTTCACAAAGGACTGTAAATGAATGGAACAGATTACCTGCTGATTGTGTGGGTGCTAGTAGCGTGAATATGTTTAAAAATAAAATCGACACATACCTCAGACGGGCGGGATACACATAGATAAAAGGGTCGGACTCTCGATAAGCCAAAGGGCTTCCTTGTCCACCTGCCACCTAGAGTTAATTCTCTGGGTGGCAATCTTGTTAAATCTTGTTAATAACATTGGTCAGAATAAAACATAATTGTTAAAACTAATCACATATGTTTGCATATCTTCCAATTATTATGCTGTGATTTATATGTATATATATATATATCACGTTTGCATAGCAGCATCAATTAATACTTACGTTTATTCTAACTGTCCCGAGCTGCATCCAGCCTCAGGAAGTAACTGGACACCTGAGCTGCCTTTGCTACGACCACTGATGCTGGATAGAGCCACCACAGATCTTGTCATATGTGACGTCTGCAGTGGTGTTGAGGTAGTTCGCGCCTTTGTGTTGAAGCTGTCAAACAAAGTCATGAATTAGATTATGGAATGAGTCAGATTATTTGTGAAAATGAACATGGTTTTACAGCACTAATACCTGTTAATATATATATATATATATATATATAATAGTGTATAATATTATATATGTGTGTGTGTGGTATGTAACTTGTAAACTTTTTCATTTCATTAACAGGTAAAAATATGTTGCACGGTCTTGTCCAATGGTCATTTGCTCAGCACTCAAGTGTGAAAAGTTCATTTGCCCAGTTGTAAAAAAAATTACAATGATATGAGAGTGGCAAAGTTATTATTGTATATATATATAGTAAAAGTGTAGTACATAACAAACAAATGGACAATTTACAAGTGTCAACTTATTAACTAAGTACAGGTAGAACATAGATGGGCTGGAAAGAAGGTTACAGGAAATAAAGTCACAAAGTAATTTTATTCGAAAAAAATATATAAATAAAAAGTTTTGCAATTTTTCACTGATAGTTCAACAAAACAAAGCTTGAGGAATTCAATAGTAAACCATGCAAAATACCCAATGCCTTAGTTGTGATCTCAATGTGTCATTCACCTAACATGCTAATTAATGAGGACATTTGGCTGGTAGTGGTTAAACCCCTGGCAGTGTCCACAAAGTTCTACTGTTTACTCAGAGGGTGGATTACCACTGTAAGTCTTTAGAAGAAGATTCCAGCTGTTAGTCATGTCTCTTATGAGAGCAACAAAGGCATTTTATTATGGATTTCCTGGCTTGATTTAACACACAAAAATGATAATAATGGCCTTTCAACTACTTGCAACTGTGGTTATTAACTAGAGGTTTCTGACTGGGAAAGTATGTTCCATGAAGCGAAGCCGCTGTGGCTTCAGTGTCATCAACGTGCAAACAATTTGTAAACTGTCCTGTCAGAAACTTAGCTGTCAACCCTGACTGTTTTTTAATTGAATCACGCAACTGTCGCAAAGTAAGATGAAGTTAATTAATTAAATGAAACGGAAAATAAATTTAATTTTTTTTTCTACAAATGTATGAATGTATAAATTACAAAATGTCTGTCACGTTGGCTGTCACACTTCAACAGGCGGAGGCAGTGGAGATGGCGACAAGGGCTCAGGCCAACTCACGACTGTGGCCAAAGTTCAGGGCTGGCAGGGTGACTGCATCAAGGTTTCACAAAGTGTGCCACACCGACCCCTCTCAACCAGCACCAAGTAAGATTAAGGACATCTGCTACCCGGATCTACACCTGACCACACCAGCCATACGATGGGGCATCAAGCATAAGAACGTTGCGAAGGCTGCTTATCGCAAGACGATGACCGGGCATGCCAACTTCTCCATGCCGGACTCTGGATTAGTCATCCACAACCGATATCCAGAGATTGGGGCTTCTCCCGATGGAGTCGTCCGATGTGACTGCTGTGGGGAAGGCAGTCTCGAGGTGAAGTGCCCCTACCTCGAGCGTGACGAGGTCCTGAGTGAGGTAAAGGAAGGCGCCACATGTTTGGCAAAGAATGCAGATGGCACCCTACACTTACAAAAAGGACATGCCTACTACTACCAGGTACAGTGTCAGCTGTTTGTGTGTGGGCACAACTATGGAGACTTTGTTGTGTGGACACAGAGGTCCTATCACTGCGAGCGCATCTACAAGGATAACATTCTCTGGGAAGAGATGGTACCAAAAGCCCGACACTTCTTCCGAGTAGGTGTGCTACCTGAACTGCTGGGAAAATGCCACACACGTCCACCCCTGGTTGGCTGTGCTGTGAACTCGGACACAGTGAACACTGGTGAAGCTGCACAAGCAGTGTCGTGTTACTGCCGGTAGGAGGAGTGTGGCGAGATGGTGGCCTGTGACAGTGACAGCTGTCAGTATGAATGGTTTCACTACATGTGTGTGGGTGTGCTGTCGGAACCAAAGGGAAAGTGGTTTTGCCCTGAATGCCGAAAGAACAAACGCAAACAGAGAATGGAGAAACGCTGAATCATGAATGCTCAAGAATAAAGGAAAAAAAAATAAAAATAGCATGTCTGACATGTCTGCAGTTTTTCATTTCACATTAAAATCCTAGCTGCACTGATGAGTCCTGGGGGGACGAAACATGTTACTAACAGACAGGTGCAATTACAATATATATATTCATATCAATCACAGTGACACCAATTACAGCATACCACTTTCATCACAAAAATAAGTATTCCTTTTGGTGTCTATATTGATATAATCAGGTTCAACCTAAAATCCAGATATATAAAATATCAACCAAAAATAATGTAAATGTGTATTTATTTTTAGAGCATGTTTATTTACACATGTAATTTCAAACATTTATTGTTTTCCATTCAAAAGTTAATTATAATAAAATTTGTAAATGTTATTCTTACCAGAAGCTTTAGTCTTTACACAAAATTATAGCTACCTGGTGCTACACAGCAACAAATATTAAACAGAC
The DNA here is from genome assembly GCA_020002185.1 of Paraescarpia echinospica. Lineage (NCBI taxonomy): Eukaryota > Metazoa > Annelida > Polychaeta > Sabellida > Siboglinidae > Paraescarpia > Paraescarpia echinospica. The sequence continues at coordinate 62,922,560 of CM034539.1, read as the reverse complement.
ATGTTTCGTCCCCCCAGGACTCATCAGTGCAGCTAGGGTTTTCTCGTGAAATGAAAAACCGCAGACATGCTATTTTTTGTTTTTTTGTTTTTTCTTGGATATCATTCCACACATGCCACCTCCTACCATTGTGCAATCTCACTAGTCAAATGGAACGATGGGCCCATTCAAGTTTGTAAGTGCACAGCAGACAGTGGCTATTTTGTCAATCGTCGTGATTCCTTTTCCATCATTGACGAAGAGAAAGTCAATTGGCACTGTTTCTCCCAGAAAGGTGTACTTCTGACGAAGCAGGCCAATAACACGCTCAACATGGATTCGCAGATGAGCGAGTTTTCGTGATCGTTCAAGCTCGACTGCTGGCATCTGGCTCTTCCCCTTTGTGAAGGCAGGCATTTTGATGGTTGCCATCATCAGTCCCACACTGTCATTCACATCAAACCCTCTGTCGGCCATCACAACGTCACCTGGGAGGAGGTGGTCGAGGAAACCACAGTGTTCGGTGAGGTACTTGTCACTGACTCGGCCAGCCCAAGCTCTCGACAAGAAGGAAATGGTCCCTTGTGGCGTAATTCCTATGAGGAACTTCACCGTATTGTGATGCTTGTAGGAAGACCAAGTCAGTGACCTTGCTTCCAGGTTTGATGGTGTTTCGATATACACCTCGAAACAGTCAATGATTACCACAACTTTTGACTCGAGATAACGCCGGAACTCCATCGGCATCGTCTTCCTCAACTCATCTCGTCCTGGCCATATAATTAGTGGCTGCATCATGACGTACAGAACATCAAGTGTGTTCAAGAAAATTCTTGAGACGGTCAACTGTCTGACGTTGAAAGGCAAACCCAACAGTTCATTCGACACATTCAGGCGGAGCTTCATCAAAGTCATCAATAACTGCTGAAACTTGGTCAGGGATGATCTGTGTGTTTCGTGTAGACGCGGTGACACAAAGTTGTACAGCTGCATGAGGATGTAGTGAGTTGGAAGGCCGGAAATAAAATTCACTTTGTTGTCATTGCCGGCTAAGCTGCACTCAGTCAACTTTGCAGATGCCAACTCCAGCTTTAAGCTGCTGTTCTCTAGCGTCAGCCTCATCTCTTCCTCCATTCCACGCACCACATATCAGTCTGACACTCTTTTGTATCATCGTCCGCTGCTGGTGGTACTACATCATGTGCCCGGTCTTCCACTAAGGAGGTCTGCATGGACAGTAGTGTGTTGGCCATGTCTAGGCGAGCTCTGTTAGCAGCACGATCAACTTTGCGCTCGTATCGTGACAAACTGGTTGCTCCATCTGACGGCTTGAGCTTGTCGTGGCCAAGGTTTATGGTGGGTGCCCAGTCACAGTTTGTTTTGTCATACAAACTGGCAGGCTTGCCTACAAAACAATATATAAAAAACATTAAAACATGCACTGAGAATATTTAATAAATATGTAATGTGTATTGAAATTGTCTTATGGCTTAAAACCCACTGTAGCATTGATACACAATACAAATTGTGACTAATACATCCATAAAACTGTCAGCAGGTATTTTACTGTATAAAATATTAGTGTTACTCAGTCAATGTTATATTTTTTATTATATTGTATTAATAAAGAAGTGTATAATTCTATTTTTATAAATTTGCTAGTCAATCAATTACATAGGCTATGGTTGCTATGGATTTTATGGCACAACACAGCCAATACCATAGCCATAGGTGATAGGCAAAGCCATGGGCATGGCCGACACAGTCACAGGCTGTTATTGTTAGATAGACAGGCTGTTAGTTACATAAACCTGACTTCATTTTATGTATGTAACATTTAATAATTTACACGGCCTTCACATTAATCTTACTTACCAGTCACAAAGTGCAACGAGCATACACGAGTGTATGGGTATTTGGACGGCTTAATGTCTGACCGGCCTAGTCTGAAGTACGACAAATGACTGTCTCTGTCAGCTCGTTTGCCGCAAGCAAATACTCCACAAAAGTTTACCATCCTTCGCGAATAACGGTGTAACGATGAAAAGAAAAGATTTACTGCATCAGTGAACATTCACAATGCGGGTGCGCGCGGGGCGGTCTGCACTCCAGCGCTTGTACTCCAAGATGGCAGACCGCAAAAATGGTGACGTCACACGCACAGCCTCTATACTTGAAAATTGTGTATACTCTGGCGGAAGTATACTAGCCGCGCAGACAAAAACAGGTAGTGATGCGGCCGAACTTCTTTCTGGTGTAGCTTCTTGGTGCCGCCTCCATTTTAATTCTTGTTGTTGTTGAACGTTCGAGTGAATTAACATCGCATTAAATGGAATTGTTGATTTGCGCATTTGTGAAGTACACGTCACTTGAGTTCCTGTCAACTTCAAGGCCCTCGGGGCCGTATAGTTCGCGGAAATCGTACAATAATTGTTGTGCGCCAACGCAGTTATTGCCGGTAGGTACTGACCGAAGCTTGCACGCGAAGGCGAAGACCGTTTTAATCAGGGTTACAATTACAAAGTTATGGAACAATTTCGATCAGGGTTGGCAGGTTTCTGTCAGGACGGTTTCTACCGCGGTTTAATTAAACCGTGGTGTCTACCGTCTTGTCAGAAATACCTTTCTGACATTAAAATGTCAGAAACTCCATTTTTGATACACTTTCTTTTGTAAGAGTATTGTCTGAGACTGAGCTTACTTAGTTAGGGGTTTAACCCAGTTTTGCTAGTTTAACCTAAGACTGGGTTAAACTAGGCTTTACTCTATTGAGAACTCAGGATGATATTATTAGGGGATATTCTCGATATTAATACAGTTGGTTCGTGGATTGATGGTGGTTTAAGCTTTAATAGTGGTGTCATATTATTGATGTCATTAAAATTGCTCTTTAAATAAGTGCCAATTTGTTTAGCTATCACTGTAAGTTAACCAGATGATAATTATGCGATTGGTATGTTATGTTATTGACTGAAACAACTTTTCTGCACATGACCGATACAAAGGTTTCCCTTCAGATGGTAGCATTTTTTCCTGCCAGAAACTCTAAGTTAATACAAAGTTAATATCCTCCCTATTTGTAGTTCGAGCAAAACCCAACATCCGGGTCCCTAAGCCTCCGGCTGACATTAATTTTTATGGGCGAGTGCAACAGTCGTAAATATAAACACTGGTTGTGGGTATGGCTTGTTATCCCAAATCAAGAAAAGTTAAACAAAAGTACATCGAGTCATTGTCGGGGATGTAAAAACATTTTTACCATAATCCTTTTATGTGTGCCAGGAAGTCCATAATAAAAGGCACAGTTATCAGTGAGTCCGCCATAACATGCATATGTTGCTCTCACAATGGACAGTGCCATTAATTACTTAACCCGGGGGGCAGGTTAAACTTGCCAATATGCTTGATGGAGGTGTAAAGTGATTGGCTCAATGCTTTCTACTCAGCAGCCACCTGTTGTATCATCTTCACATAGATATAGACTGTTACATGTGAAAGAAGTACAAATTCATTACCAACATTTTTTAGACATTGAATAGTTCGTTCTAGTTCTAGTTCTTCTAGTTCTAGTTGTTTCCAGCACTCTGCAACGTTGTATTAACTGACTAGTCTGTATATATTGTGGTTATATGTTATGATCTTATGAGGTCTCATTCAACTAGTCAACCTTTTTCAGAACATTATCGCCAAGCCGACCTTTCTAGGCTGGCACTGAGGGTGGTCACTGCCAGGGTGCTTGTCGTCCTCAGTGGTTCTTTTACGTCCCAAATTGAGAATAGTAACTTTAATAGTGCTAGTAGCACTAACATCTTAGTTTGCACCATGTTTAAGGGTTGCAGACCAGCTAAGGCTGTGTGGGAACAGTTTGTTAAAGTAGAAAGTAATGGAAAAACAGTTGCTAGATGCAAGCTTTGTTGTCACCATATGTCATCCAAGTGTTTCCAGTCATTGCTTCATCGCTTATGCAGTTAGCAAAATCATAAATTTATGCATATGGCATGTATTAGATTCTGACAGTTTCTGACGTCAGAAATCTGTCAGAAACCAGTCTATGACAGTTTATGACATTGTCTCGTCAGAAATACCTTCCTGACTGTCAGAAACCCAACCCTGATTTAGATGAGCCGCCTTCACAGGAAGTCGTAGGGCATTTTCAGAGACATGTAGATCTGACCACCAAGGCCACCGCCTACGGTCAGGAACAACCTAAGTAAGTCATCCTTCAGGATGTTTTGCCAGGAACAGACTAAAACACCCCACCTTCCCCTCTTTCCTTACCTTATCTCAAATACTGTGGTAAAGTGAACTTTTAAACCCAAAAAGCAAAACTGGGCAATAATATCGGCTTTAGCTAGAGGTAAGTTCCTATTCAACATTTTATGTGAATTATTAAATAAAAACTCTGACATGTTACGCTTTTAAGACTGTTGGTGCTTGTCCAGTTATGCCTTGTATTTGTGAAGCAGGTTCAATTCCTGCTGATGTTTTCATACTCAAAACATTAACTGGTTGTTTCATATACTAGCTAGGCCTAACCCCTACCCGAGTTACTACCCAAACGGGTAGTAACTAACAAAGTACTCATTTTGTTTGCATGGAATAATGACAGAAATTGCGTTACAGTTTTGACAATTTCAGAAACTGTATTTTGCTACATACTCTATAATAATGCAATTACAAGTTCCCAACTTCTGTGAAGATTTAGAACCTATTCTATTGGCTTCAAAATATTTCATTTTGCATATATCCAAATGTTTGGATATACAAAATGAATAGTTTGAATTGAATAAGAACTACCCTGAAGATTGTTAAGTAATCTGTTCTATTGGCATAGTTTATGACATTATAGCAACACATATTTTGATTTAATTTCACTTTGTATGGTTTTAATTGCAGTTTCATGGAACAAGTGCTTGCAAGAGCACTGTCATTGCTGTTTTAAATGGGATTTAATTTGTAACATAACAACTTTGTGTTAGCTGAGGTGGAGCCAACAGTTGTGCGATGCAGTACTTTTGTATGTGGCATTGAATACTCTGCTGGCTATATGGAACGACATCCGTCATCTCCATCGTACGTTAGATCAACATCACCGACTGATTCAAAAAGCCCAGGAGACGTGCCCTAGAGTGCCCATCATAGTGCCTGATGTACTCTCGTGTTATGATGAGTGAGTATGAGTTCTAGAAAATGTAGTAATAATAACACCTAAAATTACCCAAATTACAAGACGTCACATGTACCAAAATCAGTACAAACTGAAACTGTTGGTCTTTGTGTAGATGACTATTTATCTAAAGAAGGACGTTTTCTGAATGCTGATGTTTTGCTGTGATGCATAAATGCACTCCAGGTTGCCTGAGATAATTATTGTCAATAACATTGTTCATTCCAGCATCACTCTGCGATCCCTGTGCATCAGACGAGGACTCAACTTGAGGCGCCACGACAGAGACCAGTGCCATATACCGGGGTAGTCATTTCACTTGTTAATTAGGTAATTTAAAAGTCAGTTGAACCATTATTTTGTAACATAGATCTTACCAGATGTTCATATGTTTAATGGTAATGTACGTTTAGTGCTGGTACTGAATGTGTAAATGATAACAATTATTGTATATTATTTCATTGATGACTTGTATCACGTGTACCAATTAATATGATACCTATGGTTGTAATCAGTCATTTTACCAACACCGAATGTACAAGTTTGTTAATTTGTCTGTGTCTGTGTCACACTGTACAGTAACTAGGAAGGCATCATATCAGTCCACATTTCCAGCAGTAGTTAGATAATTATCCATTACAGACATGTTTATTTGTCTGTGGTGTTTCAGTAATTGTAGATGCCACAATAGCATGTTTATACCGGAAAGGTTTCTATGGTCTTGCTAGTCTTAATTCACAACTTCCATCAGATGATATTGCTTATCTATGAAACATATCATTGTATTCAAATTATGTGAGACAGGTGATCATGCAGTGGATTATTACAGGCACATTCAATGTTAATATGCTATTACAGAAAAAAATACTCTTCCAAGCAGTAACCATCACAGTGTGAGTACTGGTTCCAATAAGAATAGCAATAAACAAAAGTCTATGCCTACGCAAGCTACTAACATTAGCAATCTTACTCCGAGTAATACTGCTGCCAGTTATATTCATATCAGAAGGCAACAAATTACAACCATACATTCTCCCCTTAAAAATTATGAGGAGTACTGAAACATCACTCTTTCTTGATAATACAAACATAGCCACTCATATAATTAATAAGCCTGTGGTTTTTGGTGCCGGAACAAGATAGGTGAAATCCACTCTTGCTAACAAATAATATAACAGAAAATCAGTTCAGGTTGATTGTGCAAGGTGAAAATGCACATCATAATTTCTTGTAGTCGATTGGAACATCTCCTCTTGTAATTACCTTGTCTAAGTTGTCAACATAATGTGTGTGATCATGCCTAATGTATTCGTAGTTTTCCAGATGTTACAGAGCAGAGACGACGGAGAGAGGCCGATGCCGCCTGCTTCCACATCAAGGAAACAAACGGCTCTTTTCAGAGCCTTAAAATGTTTACTGGTTTATGCTGTTTAACATGCTGGCACAGGTTTTATTGATGCGTCAGGTGGTAGGTTATGGACAGATGTGCTTGTCGAATCTATATTCTGCCTCCACTACTAGTGATTTATATGAAATGGTAAGCATATTTCATTCATGTCTGCCAGTATATAGCCTCTCATAAAACAAGACTCTCGTTGTAACCTCCACAAAGTAACCAGTGGATATAGTGGTCACTGTAGGGAACCAGGCTAATTAAAGGAGGGATCTCGGAGCAGTTATGGGCAAATAGCTACCACAGAGTGTTAAATTAAACTGAATAGGCACTTCTAATTTGTTGCCGAATACATACAACTACGACTAGTGTGAAGAACTATATTATATGTCAGTCATTAAAAAATAAATCACATACTATGTCCTAGAAACTGAATGATACCCCGAAATATTTTGTTAATTTAAAAAAAATTACATAAATACATATATGTTATGTTCATTGGATAGAATAATTATATTACATATACAAGTGTCATGTTGTAGTAGTTTTTCCATATGTCATTGATGATGTGTGTTTGAAAAAAAAAATAATGTTGGCTTTATTCCACCACATAAATACATGTGTCTGTTGTCTATCCTGTGCCTAAAAAAACACCCTATGTCTGCAGTAAGATCAGTTTTTTTAAAATAAATTTCGAATGTTATATACTCTATATTTCACCTCTAGTACACCTTTTTTTCTCGAAATTTATCCCAATATCTTGAGGTTTTGCAGTTCGGCCTGGAAATATTTCCCAGAAAAATTGGCTACCTAAGTCAAATGCATGTAGGATCAGTTTACTTTTACAGAAATATTCAATAGTTTGAATACACACTAAAAGCTGCAAACAATTGTGACCGGCTAGTTCAAGATGAGATGTTTCTCGTTGATGGAGTTTCCATCGTGAAATCATCCGGTATAGATTAAACTTTCAAATGTTGGTCATTACATGGCATAGTAGCGCAGCGGTAAGACCTCCGCACTCTCAGCTGAGAGACCGCGGGTTCGAATCCTGTGCGGCGGTGTCGAACCTTGGGCAAGTTCGTTTACTCTACATTGCTTCAGTTCACTCAGCTGTATGAATGAGTACCTGGCTATAGATAGTGGTGTTCACTACATAACAAAACATTACATGGTCATAACTATAATCTGTTTCATGTTTTAAAACGGCAACACTGAATATGAGTACAATGTCAACATGATGTTGATGCTGGCACAAAATAATCACAGTGATAGAATAGTCAACAATGACTGTGGTCACTACACAGAAGGAAGGAAGGAAAATACGCAAATAAGTTTAATGAAAAACCGTCCCAACAGAAAATGATTACATGCACACAATTGATTAAGCAATATGTTTATAATAGAAACGAATTATATTAATTGGCGTTGGTTTCATCTCGATCGGACCATTAAGGCGTAAAAAGAAACCCTAGGCTTTATCTACTAACCCTAATATTTTTTAATTGCGTCAATTAGACCCACCAACCATTGCAGCGAGGTCCCCCGCGACATAAAGACCACTTCCGTCACAAGCAAGTGACAAATGGGCAGGCGCCGCAGCGTAAATTTGACACGTGATGCGGGGGATTCGTAACGCAATTGGACATTATTTCGCGGGGGGGATAACAGCATTGAGAATATAGGTGGGCATTTTTTTCTAACAATATTTCTAACAAATTTGGTGGGGAAATTATATTCAATATTTGTACAACACATTTAGCTAGTCATTTTAGTTGACGAGAAGGGAGTACGCAGACTTTTATAATCCTCCGACTTATTATTAAATATCTGTCAATATTATGGCCTTTAAAATATGTTTTACTTATTGACATGACTGCCGCTTGGGTAATGTATTATTATAATTGGCATTTATTGGCACTTCGTCTTGTGAATGAAAACTTTCTAATATATAATCTCGAGTGCGGTTTTTATTTTATAAGGGTGCCCTCTTAATTGTTGAAGTATTCTCCATCAGTCCATGATGAAGAAGTTCGCTGGAGGTATATTTTTTTTTCACTGACAATTATGAACACCTAATATAGTAGGTGGTGCGTAGCCAGGCCGGCAGTACGTTACTACCGTCGTTAGTTTCGAATGTTTTAATATTTAATACTTTAAATACTATCGACCTGCTATGCTAATCCGTATGACTAATTTTAGGTATCGCCGTGGTCGCTCTGTGCTGTACATTCTCAATTACGTTGACATTAACTCGTCGTCTGCATGTTGTATATTATTGTGGCCGTAGTGCATGCACATCATTTTTTATATAATAAATTACAGTTGCCATTCTCCGTCCATCCATCCATGTATTGTATTAAGATCCTGTAATGTCACTGCATCCTCGACTGATGCAACTAATTGACTGAAGAGTTTTGTATCACCCGCAAATTTACAAATAAATTATTATTACAAATACCATCGTCTATGTCGTTTATATTTAAATAGTAAATAAAAATTGGTGGCGTTGCATAACTGCTCCCAAGACTGAACTGTATAGTGACCCCAATCTTTACAACTGCCCATGATTTTATTTTGGCATTCCGACCTTGATCGACCATTTACGACGATTCGATCGTTAATTATACCCTGTTGGATGGCCATTCCGTTACCCATGGATTGACATCGCCTCATGGGCCACTCTCCAAAAAAGTCTGACAGCTCGTTTTTTTAAATTGCTAATTGGCCGTTTGTTACCTGTATAGAAAATAATATACTGCATTTCACAAAACCGGTTACGCCCGGCCGGTACCAAGTTTTTGTTGTGTTTACCATGGCGCGATCGTATGTGACATGGCGTTTTTTCTGAACAGGTTTTTATGGAAACAATTCTGATATGTAATATGAATTATTATTTATGTATCCATACATTTTGAAGTAATTTTGTTTGTTATATTTTTGTCTCAATCCACATTTTAGCTTGATATATGGCGTAACCAGTTAAAGTTTGGCTGTTTTTTATTTGCACAAAGATAAAATTTACAGAGAATATAACAGTAACCGTTATACAATAATATCTACATCAAAATATTGAATATATATCGGTTTACTAACAACGTTAACTTTTTTAAATAAACAATTTCTAATAGTGGCACATTGGTGAAGACGTTTGGCATCGGGCGTCAGCGTAAAGAAAAGGCCAAATAGCAATACAAAAAATGGGTAGAATTATGTACCTTATGGAACTATAATCATTATTATACTGTGTTACATCGATAAGATAGTTTACCTTGGCATCAGATATTAGCAAAATTGAATTTCCAATATTAAGTATTTTTCAGGGGTATCAGAAATAAATGCATGTTTAAAAATGGAAAGCCTGTTTAATTTTCTAACAGGAATTAGGCACCTTTACTTGCATGTTGCTATATGGAGTTATCCATATCTTGAAACACCTCGTCGACACGAATCCAATGATGTGTCTAACTTATATGTGAGATCGCAAATGAGGAAATAATACAACGTGGAAAGTTTAAATTTAGACGAACTGTCAGACTTTTTTGGAGAGTGGCCCTCATTTGCACAGTACGTGTACTTTCATCGCAAGTCGGTGTCTTAGTAATGAGCTAATGATTAATTGAGTTGAACACCAGTGCACTCAGGATTATACGTTATAAAATCATGTTTATGTACTTGTACTATATATGACTATACGGGTATGTGATAATTATAATTATACTGTGTAAGGTACAGCCAAGGTACCATTAATTTTATTTCGATTTTGTATTAACAATACGAAGCCTCAACAATTTGCATTTTAATATGCACTGTATTTGGTTCAAGTAACACTATTATCCAGAGTTTAATATGCACTGTATCTGGTTCAAGTAACACTATTATCCAGAGTTTAACATGCACTGTATCTGGTTCAAGTAACACTATTATCCAGAGTTTAATATGCACTGTATCTGGTTCAAGTAACACTATTATCCAGAGTTTAATATGCACTGTATCTGGTTCAAGTAACACTATTATCCAGAGTTTAATATGCACCACATCTGGTTCAAGTAACACTATTATCCAGGATTTAATATGAATTGTATCTGGGTCTTGCTAAATAATTATTATCCAGAGGATTATGGTACTACCAGAATGTATCACACCAAACATTTCAAAATACAATTTTAACGAATGCAGCCGCTAAATACGAAGGAAATCACCAACAGACAGGAAACGGGGAATCGGGAAGGAAGTTCGTGGAACTGGAAGAAAGTTGCTCTGGTATCTATATCGCGGTGCGCGTATAATGTGCGTAGAAATACAATTTTCGGCGATTGTAGTCTCTTTTGCGTTGTATACAGCTTGGATATATCCCGCTAATCAAACTGATGTACAACCACACGCCCCTGAGTACGATGGTTTACCCCTGTGCTGATAGAAGGCTGTTTGGAAACATTTTAAAATTCATCGTGATTTGCTGCGTAATTTTCAAACCATGGTGACATGTAATTGTAAATGTATGTTCTTATGTTTTAGCCCCAGTTGTTCAATCTGTTTCCATTTCCTTTAGTCAGGTTGGTCCTGTCTCAATTTGGGACTCTCAAAAGAAACGATCGTGGCATGCTAACCCTGGCAGACCACTTCCAGTCTTATAGATGAAAGGTCGGTTCTAAGGGATAATGTTCTGAAAAGGTCCGGTTGAATGAATGAACATTTATTCAACAACAACAACATAATACATGCACAGTATGGTTTGCTGCTGCTGCTGCTGAAAGGACATAGCTGAAGTCTTAGTCTTATGTGTTGCTATGCCCTTCTCGAACTAAAAAAAAACTGAACAAATACAACACGAATTATATATAAATTACAAAATAATATTCACAACTCACATATAAACTTTTTAGTGCTTGTGTTACTATTACAAAACGTCACCTTCAATTAACAAATATGTAGAAAGTAATGAGAACTTGGTTGCTTTTTTAAATTGTGTTAAACTTGGAAGCTGAGTCAGTTTATTTGGTAAATTGTTCCACGTTTTTATACCCTTGACGGTGATTGACAGCAGTCGGAGGGTGGTGTTTGTCTTTTTAACATAGAACAGTTTGCTTTGTCTTGTATCATGTATGTGTATAACTGCAGTTGGTTCAAATAATGCTTGAACACGACTATTTAAAGAGTGGTTTTGCTTTATAAAGTATGATCATAGTCTTGTATTTAACTAGATCATGAAATTTAAGCATGTTTGAGAGAAAGATAGAGAAAAATACAGATGTATGATCATGGTAATTAAGTTTTTAAATAATCCGTATAGCTTTTTTTGTAACATAAATAGTTTTCTGAGTCTAGATTGATAAGTATTTCCCCAGATCTCACAGCAATATGACATATGTGGTTCAACAAGTGAATTATGTAATGTGTGTAACGTTTGACAATCAAGAACATGCCTAGTTTTATACAAAACTGCTATGCTTTTTGATACTTTTGATTCAACCATTGTTTTTTTTCTCCATTTTAAGTTTTCGTCAATGGTTACTCCAAGGAATTTTGTATATGATACCTGCTCAATGTTTGTCCCATTCAAAACTATATTCACATCTGTTCTAGGTTGTTTTTTATTATTAAACATTATAAAATGTGTTTTGTTCACAATTTTTTTAGACGTAATAATTTTGTTAACTTATATTTGTAGCGACTTTCTGTTAATTCTGTCCTATTCTTTAGAAACGCTAAGTACATGTTATTCTTCTTTATACAAGCGTTTTTTTTAGCCCTCTTGATAACCAAGGTTTATCATTCTGTTTTGTCTTTCCTGAATACGTTGTAATTTTTACAGGACAGGCATCTTTATAAGTATTACTTAGTATTTGCATAAAGCGCGAGAACGCTAAATCAGGGTTTGACTCGTTCATTACAGTGTCCCAGTTTGCATAATTTAAATCGTGCTTAAATTTGTTTAATGAGTCCTCATCTAACGTTCTGTTATATTTATATGTTGGATCATCGTTAATAACCGCATAAGTGCTGTTGTCACACAGGACGAAAATTGGCATATGGTCTGTAGCATCGCTTAAAACAATGCCGCACATTTTGTTTCTACACAGTTCAGAACAGAAAATGTTATCTATTATACTAGCAGTCGTGCTTGTTATTCGTGTGGACCTGGTGATCAAGGGATGTAATCCAGAGCTGAACATTTGATCAATGAAGTATTTTGATTCAGCTTGCTCTTCGCAGTGCAATAGGTCTATATTGTAATCACCACATATATACACAATTTTGCTGGTGAGATTTCCCAGTATGAATGAGAGATTGTCATTAAATTTGCTGATGCTGGTATTCGGTGCTCTATACATACAACCGACATTTTCAAAACAGTCATCAACAGCATACGATATATTCCTTAAACAAATATCAGAAGACTGGCAATTGTTAAGTACAGATTCACACACATATATGGCAACGCCGCCACCTTGTTTGTTTTTTCTGGAATTACAGTACAGTTTGTAACCCGAAAATACGACATCGTTACAGTTTACTTCACTTCCGTCCC
>CM034539.1:62802698-62908489 GCA_020002185.1 Paraescarpia echinospica | reverse complement strand
TTTCAAATGTTGGTCATTACATGGCATAGTAGCGCAGCGGTAAGACCTCCGCACTCTCAGCTGAGAGACCGCGGGTTCGAATCCTGTGCGGCGGTGTCGAACCTTGGGCAAGTTCGTTTACTCTACATTGCTTCAGTTCACTCAGCTGTATGAATGAGTACCTGGCTATAGATAGTGGTGTTCACTACATAACAAAACATTACATGGTCATAACTATAATCTGTTTCATGTTTTAAAACGGCAACACTGAATATGAGTACAATGTCAACATGATGTTGATGCTGGCACAAAATAATCACAGTGATAGAATAGTCAACAATGACTGTGGTCACTACACAGAAGGAAGGAAGGAAAATACGCAAATAAGTTTAATGAAAAACCGTCCCAACAGAAAATGATTACATGCACACAATTGATTAAGCAATATGTTTATAATAGAAACGAATTATATTAATTGGCGTTGGTTTCATCTCGATCGGACCATTAAGGCGTAAAAAGAAACCCTAGGCTTTATCTACTAACCCTAATATTTTTTAATTGCGTCAATTAGACCCACCAACCATTGCAGCGAGGTCCCCCGCGACATAAAGACCACTTCCGTCACAAGCAAGTGACAAATGGGCAGGCGCCGCAGCGTAAATTTGACACGTGATGCGGGGGATTCGTAACGCAATTGGACATTATTTCGCGGGGGGGATAACAGCATTGAGAATATAGGTGGGCATTTTTTTCTAACAATATTTCTAACAAATTTGGTGGGGAAATTATATTCAATATTTGTACAACACATTTAGCTAGTCATTTTAGTTGACGAGAAGGGAGTACGCAGACTTTTATAATCCTCCGACTTATTATTAAATATCTGTCAATATTATGGCCTTTAAAATATGTTTTACTTATTGACATGACTGCCGCTTGGGTAATGTATTATTATAATTGGCATTTATTGGCACTTCGTCTTGTGAATGAAAACTTTCTAATATATAATCTCGAGTGCGGTTTTTATTTTATAAGGGTGCCCTCTTAATTGTTGAAGTATTCTCCATCAGTCCATGATGAAGAAGTTCGCTGGAGGTATATTTTTTTTTCACTGACAATTATGAACACCTAATATAGTAGGTGGTGCGTAGCCAGGCCGGCAGTACGTTACTACCGTCGTTAGTTTCGAATGTTTTAATATTTAATACTTTAAATACTATCGACCTGCTATGCTAATCCGTATGACTAATTTTAGGTATCGCCGTGGTCGCTCTGTGCTGTACATTCTCAATTACGTTGACATTAACTCGTCGTCTGCATGTTGTATATTATTGTGGCCGTAGTGCATGCACATCATTTTTTATATAATAAATTACAGTTGCCATTCTCCGTCCATCCATCCATGTATTGTATTAAGATCCTGTAATGTCACTGCATCCTCGACTGATGCAACTAATTGACTGAAGAGTTTTGTATCACCCGCAAATTTACAAATAAATTATTATTACAAATACCATCGTCTATGTCGTTTATATTTAAATAGTAAATAAAAATTGGTGGCGTTGCATAACTGCTCCCAAGACTGAACTGTATAGTGACCCCAATCTTTACAACTGCCCATGATTTTATTTTGGCATTCCGACCTTGATCGACCATTTACGACGATTCGATCGTTAATTATACCCTGTTGGATGGCCATTCCGTTACCCATGGATTGACATCGCCTCATGGGCCACTCTCCAAAAAAGTCTGACAGCTCGTTTTTTTAAATTGCTAATTGGCCGTTTGTTACCTGTATAGAAAATAATATACTGCATTTCACAAAACCGGTTACGCCCGGCCGGTACCAAGTTTTTGTTGTGTTTACCATGGCGCGATCGTATGTGACATGGCGTTTTTTCTGAACAGGTTTTTATGGAAACAATTCTGATATGTAATATGAATTATTATTTATGTATCCATACATTTTGAAGTAATTTTGTTTGTTATATTTTTGTCTCAATCCACATTTTAGCTTGATATATGGCGTAACCAGTTAAAGTTTGGCTGTTTTTTATTTGCACAAAGATAAAATTTACAGAGAATATAACAGTAACCGTTATACAATAATATCTACATCAAAATATTGAATATATATCGGTTTACTAACAACGTTAACTTTTTTAAATAAACAATTTCTAATAGTGGCACATTGGTGAAGACGTTTGGCATCGGGCGTCAGCGTAAAGAAAAGGCCAAATAGCAATACAAAAAATGGGTAGAATTATGTACCTTATGGAACTATAATCATTATTATACTGTGTTACATCGATAAGATAGTTTACCTTGGCATCAGATATTAGCAAAATTGAATTTCCAATATTAAGTATTTTTCAGGGGTATCAGAAATAAATGCATGTTTAAAAATGGAAAGCCTGTTTAATTTTCTAACAGGAATTAGGCACCTTTACTTGCATGTTGCTATATGGAGTTATCCATATCTTGAAACACCTCGTCGACACGAATCCAATGATGTGTCTAACTTATATGTGAGATCGCAAATGAGGAAATAATACAACGTGGAAAGTTTAAATTTAGACGAACTGTCAGACTTTTTTGGAGAGTGGCCCTCATTTGCACAGTACGTGTACTTTCATCGCAAGTCGGTGTCTTAGTAATGAGCTAATGATTAATTGAGTTGAACACCAGTGCACTCAGGATTATACGTTATAAAATCATGTTTATGTACTTGTACTATATATGACTATACGGGTATGTGATAATTATAATTATACTGTGTAAGGTACAGCCAAGGTACCATTAATTTTATTTCGATTTTGTATTAACAATACGAAGCCTCAACAATTTGCATTTTAATATGCACTGTATTTGGTTCAAGTAACACTATTATCCAGAGTTTAATATGCACTGTATCTGGTTCAAGTAACACTATTTATATGCACTGTATCTGGTTCAAGTAACACTATTATCATGCACTGTATCTGGTTCAAGTAACACTATTATCCAGAGTTTAATATGCACTGTATCTGGTTCAAGTAACACTATTATCCAGAGTTTAATATGCACTGTATCTGGTTCAAGTAACACTATTATCCAGAGTTTAATATGCACTGTATCTGGTTCAAGTAACACTATTATCCAGAGTTTAATATGCACTGTATCTGGTTCAAGTAACACTATTATCCAGAGTTTAATATGCACTGTATCTGGTTCAAGTAACACTATTATCCAGAGTTTAATATGCACTGTATCTGGTTCAAGTAACACTATTATCCAGAGCATTGCGAACACTTGCGAACAACACAAAACGGGCCCATTTCAAAATATGTTAATTTTAACGAATGCAGCCGCCAACATGAAGGAAATCACCAACAGACAGGAAACGGGAATCGGGAAGGAAGTTCGTGAACCGGAAGAAAGTTACCGGTATTCATACGCGGTGCGCGCATAATGTGTAGAACACAATTTTCAAGTATCAGTCTCTTGCGCTGTATACAGCTTTGGGATACATCTCGCCAATCAAACCGGATGTACAACCACACGCCCCTGGAGCATGATGGCCGCGCCCTGTGCCGATAGTAGCTACGTTTGAAAAATTATTTAAAATCTACCGTGACGCTGTACTTGTCAAATCATGGTGACATGTACTGTAAATGGTATGTTCTTATGTTTGGGCTCTGGTTGTTCAATCGTTTCATTTCCCCTTTAATGTTGGTCCCGTCTCAATTTGGGACTTAAAAAGAACGACTGGGGAAGACAAGCACCCTGGCAGTGACCACCCCCAGTTCCAGGATAGAAAGGTCGGTTTGGCGATAATGTTCTGAAAAAGGCAGTCCGGTTGAATGTGAATGAATGAACGTTTATTCAACAACAACAACAACATAATAATAATACATGCACAGTCTGGTGTGCTGCTGCTGATGAAAGGACATAGCTGAAGTCACAGACTTATGTGTTGCTATGCCCATCTCGAACTAAACAAAACTGAATAAATACAACACGAATTATATATAAATTACAAAATAATATTCACAACTCACATATAAACTTTTTAGTGCTTGTGTTACTATTACAAAACGTCACCTTCAATTAACAAATATGTAGAAAGTAATGAGAACTTGGTTGCTTTTTTAAATTGTGTTAAACTTGGAAGCTGAGTCAGTTTATTTGGTAAATTGTTCCACGTTTTTATACCCTTGACGGTGATTGACAGCAGTCGGAGGGTGGTGTTTGTCTTTTTAACATAGAACAGTTTGCTTTGTCTTGTATCATGTATGTGTATAACTGCAGTTGGTTCAAATAATGCTTGAACACGACTATTTAAAGAGTGGTTTTGCTTTATAAAGTATGATCATAGTCTTGTATTTAACTAGATCATGAAATTTAAGCATGTTTGAGAGAAAGATAGAGAAAAATACAGATGTATGATCATGGTAATTAAGTTTTTAAATAATCCGTATAGCTTTTTTTGTAACATAAATAGTTTTCTGAGTCTAGATTGATAAGTATTTCCCCAGATCTCACAGCAATATGACATATGTGGTTCAACAAGTGAATTATGTAATGTGTGTAACGTTTGACAATCAAGAACATGCCTAGTTTTATACAAAACTGCTATGCTTTTTGATACTTTTGATTCAACCATTGTTTTTTTTCTCCATTTTAAGTTTTCGTCAATGGTTACTCCAAGGAATTTTGTATATGATACCTGCTCAATGTTTGTCCCATTCAAAACTATATTCACATCTGTTCTAGGTTGTTTTTTATTATTAAACATTATAAAATGTGTTTTGTTCACAATTTTTTTAGACGTAATAATTTTGTTAACTTATATTTGTAGCGACTTTCTGTTAATTCTGTCCTATTCTTTAGAAACGCTAAGTACATGTTATTCTTCTTTATACAAGCGTTTTTTTTAGCCCTCTTGATAACCAAGGTTTATCATTCTGTTTTGTCTTTCCTGAATACGTTGTAATTTTTACAGGACAGGCATCTTTATAAGTATTACTTAGTATTTGCATAAAGCGCGAGAACGCTAAATCAGGGTTTGACTCGTTCATTACAGTGTCCCAGTTTGCATAATTTAAATCGTGCTTAAATTTGTTTAATGAGTCCTCATCTAACGTTCTGTTATATTTATATGTTGGATCATCGTTAATAACCGCATAAGTGCTGTTGTCACACAGGACGAAAATTGGCATATGGTCTGTAGCATCGCTTAAAACAATGCCGCACATTTTGTTTCTACACAGTTCAGAACAGAAAATGTTATCTATTATACTAGCAGTCGTGCTTGTTATTCGTGTGGACCTGGTGATCAAGGGATGTAATCCAGAGCTGAACATTTGATCAATGAAGTATTTTGATTCAGCTTGCTCTTCGCAGTGCAATAGGTCTATATTGTAATCACCACATATATACACAATTTTGCTGGTGAGATTTCCCAGTATGAATGAGAAATTGTCATTAAATTTGCTGATGCTGGTATTCGGTGCTCTATACATACAACCGACATTGATTTTTTCGTGTTTGCTAATTTGTATCTCAATAAAGATGCTTTCAAAACAGTCATCAACAGCATACGATATATTCCTTAAACAAATATCAGAAGACTGGCAATTGTTAAGTACAGATTCACACACATATATGGCAACGCCGCCACCTTGTTTGTTTTTTCTGGAATTACAGTACAGTTTGTAACCCGAAAATACGACATCGTTACAGTTTACTTCACTTCCGTCCCAACTGTTTTCTTTAAGCCATGTTTCTGATATAGCAATTATATGAAATTTATACTCCATGCTTTGGATAGTATGTGACTTCGTAAGACCAATTGTAACCATAGTATAGACAGAACGTTAGATAATAGAACGTTGCCGAGCGCTGAAAACAAATAGAAGTAGAACGAGCATATTCTCTCGAGACGAAAGCTGGCCAGTACGCAAATAACAGTGCACATGTCTTACCTGATTAGACGGTATAATACTATCATAGTATTTGTAACCAGCAACTCCCCTTTCTCCGCAGAATATAACAGGTTGTCGTGAGGAACAACGATCCAATGCATTTGACACCAAATTAAGTTGATGGCCGGGTCAACATGAGTAGTATTAAATTATTAAACTACTATACGGGGTCATATACCACACCGTGTCTGAAGCGGTCACACTTGGCTGGACATGCCATCCGTCACCCTTGCATTGACCCATTATAATATGACCTACATACCACGTGTGTTTATTCAACATAGAAAAAGTAGCGTCGATATATATGAACGTTTTCTGTATAACTTTATGAAAATGCACATATAGGAAAGAGGTACCCAGATAGCACACCTACAGCGGGCCGACAGCGGGCCGAGAGCGGGCAAAGTCTTCGGCCCGCTGTCGACATCCGCCTGAGGGCCGAGGGATTTTTGTCAGATGGTTAACCGCTCATATGCCGAGTGTGCCTAATTTTGCTAAATGTGTGCATATGTGTGTTTTTTCAAGTAATAAGACCAAATTACACATACACACACTTTAACAAGATTTAACAAAATTGCCATCCAGAAACCCTTTTATCTACATATATCCAGCCCTTCTGAGGTATGTGTCGATTTTATTTTTAAACATATTCACACTACTAGCACCCACACAATCATCAGATAATCTGTTCCATTCATTCACAGTCCTTTGTGAAAATGATAACTTTCTTACGTCTAATCTACATTGCTCCTTTACTAATGTAACTTCATGTCCTCTAGTCTTTCTATCTTTCTTAACTGAAAAAACATATTTCTATCAATATTTTCATAACCATTCAATATTTTAAACACTTCTATCTGATCTCCTCTCAATCTTCTGGTCTCTAGTATTGTTAAACCATATTCTTTTAGGCGTTTTTCATAACTAAGATCCCTCAGTTTTGGTATCATTTGAGTCGCTCTCCTCTGTACTCTTTCTAGCATATCTATGTCCTTCTTGCGGTATGGCCTCGACGCTTGTATACAATATTCTAAATGAGGCCTAACTATTGTTTTGTACAGCGGTATTATTAGTTCTTTTTCTTTATATGCTATATTTCGCCTAATCAATCCAAGGATTTGATTTCCTTTTGAAGCTGCAATTCCACACTGCTCTGAAACCTTCATGTCAGCACTAATTGTCAACCCTAAGTCTTTTTCTTTTACAGTAGTATTTAGTACAGTTCCCTCCATTGTATATTCTACATATTCATTTCCCATGTCCTGTGTGAAGGCATTTACATTTCCCAAAATTGAACAACATTTGCCACTTTTCAGACCATTTGATCAACCTGTCAAGATCATCTTGTAAATGCTGTCTATCTCCATCACTTTTAATCCTTCTAAACACTTTTGTATCATCTGCAAATTTCAACACCTTGCTAGCTATATCATCGTCCAAATCGTTTATATATATTAAGAATAAAATAGGTCCCAGTACTGATCCCTGTGGAACCCCACTCAAAACTGATTTCCAGTTTGAAGCCTCCCCATCAACTACTACACGTTGTCTTCTGTGAATCAGCCATTTTTCTATCCAGTTAATTATACCATTTCCTATGCCATGGGCCTTTAGTTTAAGCAGTAATCTCTGATGTGGCACTTTGTCGAAAGCTTTTTGAAAATCTAAGTAGATGATATTTACTGGTGATCCATCATCTACCTACTTAGTGATATCTTCCAAAAAAAATAACCTATTTGTTAAGCATGACCTCGCTTTTAGAAACCCATGTTGAGATGGGTTTATCAAGTTATGTTTAACAAGAAAATCCACCATGTGATCTTTAATTAGTCTTTCTAATAATTTACAAACTAGTCTATAATTATTTGACTTGTTTCTCGAACCTATTTTGAATAACGGTATTGTTTGCTTCTTTCCATTCTAAAGGAACCACTCCCTCTTCTAATGACAAGTTGAAAACTGTTGCAAGCGGTATGCTAATTTATTTTACAATTTCCAATAGTAGTTTGGGTGGAATACCATCCACTCCAGGTGATTTATTATCCTTCATAGCCCTAATCTTCTTAGCTACCATTTCTGCGGTTACAATTAACTGTCTTAAATAGTCTGATTATGCCCCCTTGAACTTAGCCTCTGATACTGGCAGTGAACTAGTGTCTTCTCTGGTAAACATTGAACTAAAATACTCATTCAGGTCTTCTGCCATTAAGAATCCTTCTGATATTATATTTCCAGCACTATCTTCTAGAGGACGGACCTTATCCTGAACTTTCTGTTTGCTTCGAACATACGCATAAAAACTCTTGCTGTCATGTTTTATATTACAAGCTAATTTATTTATTGGCCTTATAACTTGAACATTATATGTATTGGTCTTACTACTTGAACATTTCAATAGTAACCATCCTGCATTGTCACTCTAATGTTAAAATGAACATTTCTTGATACATTAACTGGAATTTGGAAATTCAAAACAATAAAATAATATAGTAATATATTATTTAGGAACATAACAAATGTAAACTGCTTCAAAGAGAGTCGAGTATCCCATCCAATTATTATAAACTAAAATTAAATACGCAAATAACTCCAATGCGCATAACAAACACATCATTTAATATAAGAAAATTAAAAAGCAAAGTTGCAATTAGTGCCCATTGATTCGTGCGGCACATGACAACTCAAATATTTTATGAAAAGGCTGCTTAATTATTATTGTCCATAAACTCTTTTCTGCTATATCCAGCTACATTTTCCATCCGGTGCTGTCTAACACCATTCCCGTCAGAGGCAGTCTTGGAGTATTTTCGATTGTTCTCCTGATGTTGTAGTCTGTGGTAATGTTGCCTCTTCATTCTTTCTGACAGCATCTTGAATATTAACTTACACATATTTAGTTTCTTCAATGAAGGTGCCGCATTGTACAATGCCTAATATATATAAAATCTGTAAAATATTAAACATATTTTGTCTCACAATAAGATCACATAAAAAAATTACTTTAGTTTTATAAAATAATTCCCGGTTTCTCATCAGCACAAGAATTTTAACATTGCTTCCACAAAACTATATTTTGAAATTCTTTGATTAAATATGCATGCAATAATTCTGCGCAAAAAGAAAAAACTATATTTCACGCCAAACCAAAGGAATGTGCCTACTTGTTAATGTAAGAAATACATTCAGTAGACATCTTAAGTCTTTTAAGTTGCTATTTTTTGATGGTGAGTTGCTTTGATAGTTGTTGGTACCGCCATCAGGATCAACACAGACACATTTACCATAAATCGCACCCCTCATTTACATTTTAATAAAGTTCTGACGAGAAACCTGGAACTGTTTTATATAGCCCTAAAGTAAAGCGACATAAATGGCAGAAATTGTATGGGCCATAAACTGACAGAAGGCGCCTAGTGTAAGCACTTCACCCATCACACATTTACCCTGTCACACTGACAAACAGGAACACGCAGCACAGGGACAGCATTTGTTGTTGATGAGACACGTTCATCTTCATCATATCATCACAATCATGACATCAGATTATTCTGCCCCACATTTTATTTAATCTGTTACGCATAAATAATAAGTTTCCACAGAATCAAATGTGTGCTTATAAAGTCATGCCAAAATTAATGTATTTGAATAATCTAGAAATATACAAAGATTTACAACAGAATGTCTAAAAATGTACCTTTTCCCCGGAGCTCTGCTTTTTCTGTTTCCTCTAACTGACAGTCTGTTCAAAAATGGCAGTACAACGTAGTGTCAAATATCACTGCCCCAGTGCACCAGCCGAGGGAGGCCCGATTGCTGATATATGACTAACGGACCTTATCACCATCACCTCCACCATCACCATCACCTCCACCATCACCTCCACCATCACCTCCATCATCACCATCACCTCCACCATCACCATCACCTCCACCATCACCTCCACCATCACCATCACCTCCACCATCACCATCACCTCCGTCATCACCATCACCTCCACCATCACCATCACCTCAACCATCACCATCACCTCCACCATCACCATTATTATTATTATCAGCAGCAGCATCTCAAAAAAGAAACATAACAACATCAACCACATTACTATCGTGTCAAACACGTTGTCATTATTATCATCATTATCAACATCACCAAAACAATCAAAATCGTGGATATATTCATATTAGTAGTAATAATGATAATAATAATACTAATACTACTAATTCTACTATTACGAATACTATTATTACTATAAATACTACTACTACTACTGTGGGCAGGGACCACCGGGCACACCATAATTTGTTTCGAATTCAACGGGCACTGATTGGCTAAACGACATTAACCTATCACCATCTTGCACGTCTTTGGGATCCTATATAATCGCAAAATATGTCTCGTCGTTAGAAATTCAAATTACCTTGATAAAGACTATTCAGTCGAAACCGGTCGGTAAATTGAGAGAGAAATTGAATTTGAAATTCGTAGTATGGCTTATAATAATGCACACATCCACATGAAGCACATCGTTCGAATTGGTTGACCTGGTATTTGCTTTCTGACAGTGTGTCATTCGGTAAGAACCTTTCCGAGGTCAAGCTGGACAGTCTCTGAACATTGTATGTAGATATCGACGCGTACTTTTAAATATTTCAATGTCAAATTGAGGAATATATGAAGTGTCTGTGAAAATACCACCGTATATCGCCCAGTGAATGGTGATTTCGCAATCATACGAGTGGCCTGTGACGTAGGCTACCGCCACGCTTGGGTGACTACTACTGTGACTTGCCGGCCGTCACGCATCAGTGCTGCATGGTGTATTGACGATGAACTTAACGCGAGCTAAGCGTGTCACCCCTCTGCGCGGGCCACCTAGTGGCAGGCGAGGCGGGCTGACTACGAGACGCTCGGTGGAAACACTGTTCACGGCGAGCGACACAACGGCAGAAAGCGACAATTGTCTTGACGAACTAGAACTCACCGTCACTGACGCTACGTTGGCTAAGTTAACACTTTTGCCGCCTCAAACATCAACACAGCTCTCTGTGATAGCGGATCCTCCTACTAATCATGGAGCAAAGGCAAAGGGAAGAGCAAAAAAGGCAAAATCATCGTTCTGCATCCCACAGTGCAGACACAAAGGCAAAGAAACCGACAGCATGGTACAATGCCACCTATGCCAACTGTGGGTGCATTACGAATGCGTTGGAGAACAGCCAGAGGAGATTATTGGCTTGTGGAGCTGCCATGCATGCAGAAAACTGCCTAGTGTTGTCCTGCAACTGATTAACACTGTATCAAAACTCGAAACGTCAATACTACAGTTAAATGACAACAATGCGGAATTAATTCAACTGGTGAAGAAGCAGTCCGACACAAATGATGCCATCAGGAATGAAAACACTGCTCTAATCGAGCAAGTTGCAACTCTACGAGATGAAATAAACCATAACAACGATATTAGAATGGTATATGACAAGCTTGACAGACTATCATCGGACGTGGCAAGCTTAAAACAGGCGCCTACTGAGCGGAAATCCTTCGCCGCAGTGACAAGTGAGAAACCACGCAGTGTGGTCATGGTTGATAACCAGATTGGACGTGACATTCACAAGGTCACCACAGCGGACAACGAACAGGTGGCCTTGCACAAGGCATACAGAGCTACTCCAAAAGATCTACTAGTAGCTGTCCAGTGGGGCGAGGCGTGCAAAGAGGCGGATGAACTAACTATCGTGTGTGGCAATGCAGTCATGGAAAACTCGGATATAGAGGAAGTGAAGCAAGATTTCAGCGACCTCATCACCACAGCAACAGAGAACATCAACCGAGTGACGATTAGCAGTGTCTTGCCCGACACAACAGGGACACAAGAAGAAAATATTAAGGACATTAACAGTTTCCTGAGAGATAAGTGTAGTGACACGGGGGCCCGGTTAGTAGTGATGTAGTCGTCGGCAACACCGGTCATGACCCCAGATCAAAGGCTTTTGCGTTTTTTATAAGTAGAATCCCTACGTTTTTTAGCAGTAATGTTTTAGTAAACGTCAAAGTGATTGATGGGTTTCCTTAGAAAGAGGGTGTCGCCCTCTAGTGACTAATCAGGTACTAATTAGGTAAATAAATAGGGTAATTAATTAAGTACTAATTAGTAACAAATGAGTAGCGCATTCACTAGAGGGTAGCACTAGCAATAAGCTAAACATAGTAATTAGTCATTTAGTGACTAATTAGGGTAATTAAGTACTAATTAGTAATAAGTGAGTAGTGCAATTATTGGAGGAGAACTTTAGCAATAACTAAAAATAGTAATTATCGACTAATTAGTATTAATTAGGTATACGGGGGAGGTGGGAAAGGTTCTAGAGTGCAGTGGCGTCCCTGGGGATCAGCGAGGTTAATATCACGACTCACGGGAAGGTTCTAGAAAGTTCTAGAAGCTTCTAGAAGCTTCTAGGCTGTAACGCGGTGCAGTGGCGTCCCTGGGGATCATCGAGGTTAATCGGCCGGATTAGTTTACGCCTGGCGCGCTGGAGATCAGGAGGGTAATCGAGTGGCCTGGTTTTCACGACTCACTGACGAATGGGGGTATCGTATGTCAGTCTGCACTGTTGGAGTTTATGTGCGTTGTTTGTCGGAAGGCCGGATAAATGCTTATTTCGGCTGTCATCTGGCCGTGCGCGTTCGGTAACAGCTGATGTTTGGTAACAGCTGATACGCGTGCATTGGCGTTGCAATATCGTTATAGCAGCTGGGGGCCGGAGCTGTCAGAATAAGTTGGGCTGTGCGCAGCGACGCATAGGCGCTTGTATTAAGGTTGTGGCGTTGGAGACCGCTGTGGATTGGTGTATTGGCTGTCAGTGCTGGCTGCGTTACAGCTGATGTTTGGTAACAGCTGATACGCGTGCATCGGCGTTGCAATATCGTTATAGCAGCTGGAGGCCGGCGCTGTCAGAATAAGTTGGGCTGTGCGCTTGTATTAAGCTTGTGGCGTTGGAGACCGCTGGTGTTTGGTGTGTAGTTGGAATATAGGCAGAATGTGTGTAGTTGGAATATAGGCAGCCTTTGGAATGGTGTTATTCGTGTATGAGTTGGAATGCTGGTGGCGCGCTTTATACGAAACGAAACACAGAAACAGCAATAAACGGTGAGAAATAAATTTTATTGGTATACAGATGAACGGTGAATTTATTATGAAGACGGAGGTGCGGAAAGAGGTCATGATCGGGTGGCGGTGGGCCAAATCCGTGACGGACGGGTGGCTGTGCAGGGTAACTTGGAAAGGGGTCATGATCGGGTGGTGGTGGGCCAAATCCGTGGCGGCCGGGTGGCTGTGCAGGGTAACTTAAATGAACGGAAAGATGGGCTGGAATAGGTGGTGCAAATAAGGGGAGGAGAACTTGAGGACGTGGAAATATGGAAGCAAATGAGAAGGGTTGCGTGAAAGTTTCATCTTCTTCTTCTGGTTGGGGGTTGTCTGCAGGTGTGGCTAGAAATAATAAAGGTTCATCGTCGGTGCTACTGTAACCGTCGGTGTCGAAGTTTTCTGTGTCGTGTTGTTGTTGTTGTTGTTGTTGTTGTTGTTGTTGTTGTTGTTGTTGTGGCTCGACGGCTAAGAGTGGGCGGCGGTGTGGTGACGATGCGAAGCTGATTGAGCGAGGGGTAGGTTCAACGAAGTGTACCACAACGCCCCGTCCGATGGCGTATCTTCGATGAGTTAGTTCAGGGGCGATCACGAAGAGGTGTCTTCTGTGGTGAAAAGGAAAAGTTCAATTATCGTCGGGGTGGCGATTACTGGCGCGCGGGGTTCGTCCTGCCTGGTGTCCATTCCGGTGAGTGTGGTTGGCAAGGTTTTGTTCCATAAGGAGTCGATTGACTAGTTCGGGTGCCACGATCAATAGGCGATATCTGTGGGAGAAGGAAAAGTGTTAAGGGTCGATAGTGTGACGTCGTCGGCGACGTCCAAGGAACAATGTGGCCCCAGGCCTATCGGCGCGCGGGGTTCTATCAATCATAATCATATCGCCTGGGCTCAAATTTATTCTTGATCTATTAATGAAGCCATTTCGGTGTGAGGGGCGCGCAAGGGTTTGCCCCCGCCCTATATGCAGTGTATCGAATCCGGCGATGTTTCGTCTGCAAGTATGAAAAAAGTATTAAAGTAATGGTGCGTCTCTTTTAGGTGGGGGCCTATAAAATTCATTAAGTCTGTAACGGGGCGTTTGTAAATAGGGGGGCGCACGTTAATCCGGAAAATCAGCTATAGTGTTTATCAAAAGTCCGTAATAGGCCTCTGCAAATAAAGGTAAATTAAAAAAAAGCGGCGGTCTATAAAGGGGGAAGCGTTATTTAGTTAGTATCGTTAAGCGTACCTTTCTCCGGGGCGTTGGGGTGGGGGTAGACGGATAGGTGGCGGAACAGCACTATTCCCGGCGGCTTGGGGCGGAGTCGGCGTATTCCCGGCGACTTGGGGAGTCGTCGGTACAGCGCCAATCCCGGCGTTTTGGGGAGGCAGCTCGCTGTAAAAATAGTTAGTTAGTTAGATAGTGAACGTTATAAAAGAAAGCAGTAATGTGAGGAAAGCCAGTGTTAGTTGAGTTAGCAAAACGTACCTGTTTTGTGGTTGTTGGGGGTTGGCCGCATAATTGTGAACTTGGTCGGTCGGCTCCATCGTGAGAAATGAATTGCGCAGTTGTTGCGCCGCTGTTTTGCGCGCGGTAACGTGTAACGGCCTAGACACGTACGCCGTAGCCTTATATAAGGTGCTGACGTCACTGTTTATATAACGCGCTTATGTAACTGTTTGTAAGTGTTTAAAACGACCGTTAAAGGTGAAATGTGAGCAAACTAAGCGGTCTATAATAGTCATTGGGGCCTAGAGAATCTTATGGTAAGCTTATATTAGGAAATAAAAGAGGCGTTCTGTTAGTGCACTTGGCTGACCGAGAGATTTTTTTCAGTTTTAGTAACCTTGTAAGAGTCGGCCGCTTTGTGGCGCGCGTGCACTCGCTCACGGGGGCCGCGTGCGGGCCGCGTGCAAAGCGCTTATATAGGGGCTGGGCGGAGAACGTCTATGTATCGTCGCTGTGGTGTTGTTACCGTTGCAGTAACTTTGTGTGTTGCAGAGCGTTGTTGATCATGTCACCGCCGCCCGCTCACGGAGAGGCGCCCACAAAGAAGAGCAGCAAGCTGAGGGAGGGCCCAACGGTGGCGTCTGGTGGCCAAACGAAACCTGCTTCGGAGGCCAGCGCGAAGGAGCTTCCGACTGCCGACGTGGCGCCTACTAAGCCGGCGCCATCTTTTGAGGCCGTGGTGAGTGCGGACGCGCTGACGTCCGAAGTATCGTTGAAAGAGTTCGTGCTAGCCTGCGATGGCACGTATAAGATTGTTACGCCCGTAACAATCGTTGGCGTGGCTAGGAAAAGTAAATGCACGTACATCGGCTGTGGCGTTTGCAAGCGCAAAGTGCGAGGCCTTGAAAGCGGTGGTCGGGTGTGCGCTGTACACGGTGTGCAGGCAAAGGCGAAGACGTATTTTTCGGTGCGCGTCTTGGTGGAAGACGAAAAGGACGCCGACACTGAGGCCAGCATTTGGATCACCCTGTTCGACGAAGCGATTTCGTCGATCGGCGATTACGATGCCGATCATGTGTCAGGCCTGTTGCCAGACCAGTTGCGCAGTAGCTTTGTGGCGAGCCTGGTTGGCACAGTCTTGGAGCTGACCGTGCACAAGGTCGTGTGGGGTGGCATACTGGACACGTATACTGTCCGTGATGTGCGGGTCGTGTCGAAGAAGGCGAGCGAACCCGGCGTATACGCTTGAATGACTAACGTTTGGCTATTGTTCTGTAGGACGTTGTAATTGCTGCTTTGGTTATTGTTCTGTAGGACGCTGTAATTGCCGCTGCGTTGCGTGGAATTTTCGATGCTGCTGACGAGTGCGCACCCCCTGCCGAGAAGTGCGCTAAGAAGGAAACGACGCCTCGGCCATGCTTCGCTGGAGCCAACACTCCACCGCCGCCCTCGCTGACGAGAGAAGAAGAAGAAGCGGTGCCGTACTGGCCTGAGGCGGAAGACACGCAGCCCATGCCACCGCACGTGCCGGTGAGCGACGCCGCGACGCCCACGTACGTTGCATTAACCCCGGTGGTGGTGGTGGCGACAGCAGAAGCAGCAGCCGTGGCATTAACCCCAGTGGTGGTGGCGACAGCAGAAGCAGCAGCCGTGCCAGCGTCTCCACAGCCTCTGGACGTGTTGTCGGTTTCGTCGGAGAACTTCATTCCGTGGGCCCGCAACAAACATCAACAACGCCCTGTGATCGTGGGCACGCTTCAGGCCGACTCGGAATGGAGCGTTCTGCACTCGTACGCCGGCCGGCAGCGCTGTATGATGGCCACGTTTGCCCAGTTAATTGGCGAACGAGTGATGGACACCGCGCACCAAGAATGTGGTGAGTGCCACCCCGAGGAGGGGTGCCCCTTCGTTCACATGTTCGGCTGCAGGGGAAGGAAGCCGAGCCGACGGTACAACATTCTGTACGAAAACGTGGCGGCACTGAATGTGTGCTTTTTTTCAATATCATTCGACAGCTTTCTGAAGCAGACGTTGTTGCTGCCCGCTATTCGTATACTCTCGGTACTGGAGGAGCGTTGCGTGCGCGGCGATCGCGCTTCGGAGGGCTCCCTCATGCGCCAGGTAGCCGACTGGCTCATGGGGACGGATTGGACGGCGCCGTTCGATCGTTCGCTGTTGGAGATCGCCGTGCAGTATTACCTGTTGAAAAGGGCATGCCTCGACGTCTGATGGGGCGACGTTTTCTCCGCCGAACGCTTAATATGTATTTTGCCGATGAACATTTAGTAATTGAACATTATATTTTGCATTTCGCTATGGCATAAAGCCTTATTATTAGTAGGTACGTCGATGAACATTAGCAGGGGCGAATTGAATATGGCATAAAGCCGATGAACTTAATCGGGCGGCCTATAGTCCGCTGTTGTGGCCCTAAAGCCTTATTATTATTATTATTATTATTTACTCCGCTGTGGCATAAGGCCCTCCGAACCCTTAATATGTATTTTTTTACCGATGAACATTATATTTTCATTTCGCTATGGCCTATAGGCCGCTGTTGGAGGCGTAAAGCCTTATTATTTACTCTGCTGTGGCATAAAGCCTCTTTACTCTTTACCGTGGCATAAAGCCTTACTGTGGTGATGTAGTAGTACGAGGCTGCTTAATAAAACGTATGAAAACAATTCAATTCCCGCCTCCTGTTGTTGACATTCGACGCCATCCAAAAAACAAAACACGTTGCTGACATTCAATGCCGCTACCGAACGCCTGTCCAACTACTCCACAAAAGCACTCCGGGCGCAGCTGACAGCCGAAATTTCTACTACAAAACGTAAACAAAAACTTTGCCGCTGCGCGTATCCGGGCGAGGCTGACAGACGAAATTTCTACTACAAAACGTAAACAAAAAAACTGTGCCGTCTCCTCGATCCCTCGGCAGGCACAGCGCTGCCACCTATCGGCCACCACAAAAACGTTGCTGCCCTGTCGGCCACGAAAACAAAAACTTTGTCGCCACCTCGGCGGTCCACGGACGACGGGCCAGCAGTGCCGCCACCTGTCGGTCAGGGCTGCGAGAAAACCGCCGCCGCCGTTCAGAAAAAGCTCCCCCTAGCGGTCGTTAGGCGCGACGGCGGCCTTATAAGTGGTGTCGGCGCGCTTCGTCGTAGTTAATAGCGTTCCGAGGGCGCGCCTAGACCGACGATGCACGTGTGTCCGAAATGCGATCGATCGTTCGTCCGTCTTTTTCATTTGTCGAAGCATCTAAAATCATGCGGCAGCGATGAATACGTATGCCCGAAATGTGATCGATTGTTCGAGCAGCGCGGTAGTATGTTGCGGCATCTGCGAACTTGCGACGTCGCCGATGAGGTGTGTCCAAAATGCAATCCAGCGTTCGACGGGCACGCCGATAGGTTGCACCATTTATGTCGCGATGACGACGTCGTCGACGACGACCTACAGAGCGTCGTGCGCGACTACTGGGCGAGTATCCGTACGTCTGTGGCGCGCGGATCCGTTCAATCTAGGTATAATTTCCATTTATCCGGTCAAGGGGATACGGCTGCGCACGAAGCCCAACTACGACTGATGTTCGAGGCGCAGACTCGGGCCTTTAAAATAAACTTATCGTACGGGTTTATCCTGCGGCACAGGGAGACGGGTCGACTACGTTACTACCATTCTTCGTGTAACTGTTGCGGACGCTATCTCGAGTCGCCAGTCCTCGTTTCCGACGCCGCGTCGTTCGAACGCTTCCTCGACGCCAACCGGCAGCCCGACGTTCTGCAGTACGTGATCGCGCAGCGACCCGACTCGGGGTGGATCGCCGAGTTGGTAACGAACGTTACGTACTTCCTCAACGCCATCATCCACCATCCTATCGGGTGCGCACGCCAGCAGTGCCTCCCCGCCTATCTGCGCCAAAACGAGGGGGTCGTCAGCCTAGTGAACGATCGCCACAGCCGTCCGTACGCCGACAACCTGTGCCTCTTCCGTTGTCAGGCGCTGCATCGGGGCGCCGACTTTAGCGCTGACGATTTGACGGCCGCCGCCTTAAGGCTCTACGCCGTCTACGGCGGCCAACCCTACTACGCGTTCGCCGGCGTCCCGCTGAACGAACTCGGCCGGGTGGAGGCGGTCTTCGAAACGAATGTGGCCGTGTATCGGCTGACGGCGGAGGGCACCACCGCCGAAGTGATCCGCCGCTCCCTCCATCGCTACCCGACCACCATCAGCGTCAATCTGTTCGAGACGCACTATTCCTTCATAGCCGACGTGTCGCTGTTCTGTCGTTCGTATCGATGCGGCAAGTGCGGCGAATCGCTGTGGCGCACCGCCTATCTGCTGCGTCGTCACGAGGCGACGTGCGAGGGCGGCGTTCGCCACGTCTTTCCCGGCGGCGTCTACCATCCGACGCCGTCCGTGTTTCAGCAGCTGGAGGACGAGGGCGTCTACGTGGCCGAACGCCTGCACTACTATCCGTACAGGGCGACGTACGATTTTGAGTGCTACTTCGACGATCACGATCTGCCGGCGGACAGCGCCAAATGCCGATGGATCGCGCGACACGAGCTACTCAGCGTGAGCGTCGCCTCGAACGTCCCCGGGCACGAGACGGCGTGCTGCTTCGTTACGTCCGGCGATTCGGGCGAGCTCGCGAAGCGCCTGATCGACGCCCTGGAGTCCATGAGCGAGGCGGCGTGCGCGGCGCTGCGAACGTCGTTCGACGCGACCTTCGAGGCGATCGACGCGCTCGACGCAGAATGGCGGGGGCACGCGACGGCGGCGGAGGCGGCGCGCGATAAGAGCCCGTACACGGTGCTCGGCGACCGTCTGTGGCAGCACCTGCGCCGCCTCCCCGTCCTCGGCTTCAATTCGGGGAAGTACGACTTGAACGTCGTTAAGAAATATCTGACGCCCCTGTTCATGACCGACGAGGCGCAGAGCATCTCGTCGGCGTTCACGATCAAGCGTCAGAACAACTTCATGTGCCTGACGACAGCGACGCTCAAGTTCCTGGACATCACCAACTACCTGGCCCCCGGCGTCAGCTGCGCCCGGTTTCTGAAGGCCTACGGCTGCGAGGCGACGAAGGGGCACTTCCCCTACGAGTACCTCGACGACCTGCGAAAACTGGACGAGAGCCGGCTGCCGCCGCGCGAGGCCTTCTACAGCCGCCTGAAGCGCGAAGGCATCTTCGCCGACGAGTACGAGGGTTGCGCGCGGGTATGGCGCGACGAGGGGATGACGACGCTGCGGGACTACCTCGTGTGGTATAACAATAAGGACGTGGTGCCGTTCCTGGAGGCCGTCGACAAGCAGTTCGCCTTCTATCGTCAGCGCCGCATCGACATGTTCAAAGACGCCATCAGCGTGCCGGGCCTGACGTTGCTGTACCTGTTCAACGATCTGCCGTCGTCGCTCCACTTCACGCTCTTCAACGAATCGAACAAGGACCTGCACCGGCTCCTACAGTCGCAGATCATCGGAGGCCCCTCGATCATTTTCGCGCGCTATCACGAGGCCGGCGTGACCGCCCTTCGGCGCGAGGAGTACGGTGAGTCGGCGCGCCCCTGCCGCTCTATTGTCGGCTTCGACGCAAACGGCCTCTACCTATGGGCGATCACGCAGGAGATGCCGTCGGGGTGGTACACGCGCCGGCGCACGGAAAACGCCTTTCGACCGGAGCGCGTACACCGCTACGGCCGCCTGGCCGTCGAGTGGCTGACGTGGGAGGCGGAGCGGACGGGGGCTCACATACGTCACCAGCTCAACGGGCGCGAGAAGCGCGTCGGCAAGTACCGGGTCGACGGCTGGTGTGGCGCGACGCGGACGGCGTACCAGTTCCAAGGGTGCTTCTTCCACGGCTGCCCGCGCACGGGGAGGGAGACGAACGCGGTGAACGGTAAGCCGATGAGCCAACTGTACGCCGAGACGGCCGCCGTCACGGTCTAACTTCGCCGCTTCGTCGCCGTCGTCGAGATGTGGGAGTGCCAGTGGCGCGCGACGAGACCGCCGCCGCCGCCGCCACCGCGGAGCTGGACCGGCGCCGGCGGCGCCGTGACGCGGCCGACGATCCTTAAAGGCCGTGCTCGACGGCACGCTTTTCGGCCTCGTCGAGTGCGACATCGCCGTTCCGGAGGCGCTGTGCGACGCCTTCGCCGAGATGCAGCCGATCTTCAAGAACGCCTACATCGCGCGCGACGATCTCAGCCCGTTCATGCGTCGCTACGCCGAAACGCACGACCTCCTCGTCCGGCCTCAGCGCACGCTCGTGGGGAGCTTCTTCGGCGTCAAGATTCTGCTCGCGACGCCGCTACTGCGGTGGTATCTGCGGCACGGCCTCGTCGTCGAGCGCGTCTACCAGATCGTCGAGTACGAGCCGGTCGCGTGCTTTCGCCGCTTCGGCGACACGGTCTCCGCCGCGCGACGACCCCGAAAAGGCCATCATTGTCGATACGTTTAAACTACTCGGCAACAGTTCCTACGGGAAAACGATCACGCGCGTCGACCTGCACCGCGACATCAAGTTCTGCACGGCCGCCGACGCCGCTACGCTGATCAATAATCGTCGCTTCCGTCAGCTCGACGACGTCGTCCCCGACGGCCTCTACGAGGTGGCGCTGAACAAGCGAACCGTCCGGTACGCGCTGCCCGTCCAGATCGGCTACTTCGTCTATCAGTACGCCAAACTGCGCATGCTGTAGTTTTATTACGATTTCATCGCCGCCTACATTCCGCGCCCCCTGTTCCAGTACTGCGCGATGGACACGGACTCGGCGCATTTGAGCCTCGCGGGGCGCCGACTCGACGAGCTCGTGGCGACGGCCAAGCGCGAACACTACTTTCGACACCGCGGCGAGTGGTTCCCGTCGGAACACTGCGACGCGCACGCGGAGGCGTACTTGCGGTGCCGGCTCGCCGGCCGAGCGTGGGACGCGCCCGACGAGTGTTGCGCGCGTCGGCGCCAGTACGACAAGCGAACGCCGGGCCTCTTCAAAGAGGAATGGTCCGGCCGCGGGATCGTCGCGCTCTGCAGCAAGACGTACTACTGTTTCGGCGGCGACGACGGCGACAAGTACTGTACGAAGGGGCTGAGCAAGCGTCAGAACGACGTCGACAAGGACGCCTTCCTCGACGTGCTGCGCAGCCAACGGAGCGCCGGCGGCCGGAACCGCGGCTTCCAAGTGAAGGAGTCGTCCGTGCTGGCGTACATTCAGCAGCGCGCGGCGTTGAGCTACTTCTACGCCAAACGTCGCGTGCTCGACGACGGCGTCACCATGGCGCCGATACTCGTATAACGAGGGACCTCCCTCCCTACCCCTAGGGGTAGGGACCTACCTAGGGACTCCTAGGGGTAGGGACCTACCCCTAGGGTCCTATGTATGTATGTATGTATGTATGTGTGCGAATAAAAATGTGAACACTCTGTACAGTTTTCATCGTTGTTTTATTTAACTACTACTTCGGTAATAGCAAGCGATAACGGGCACCGGAAGCCGCTTAGCGGTTTCGCAATAAGAGCAGATAGCGCTACAATACAACCTCACTACTTCGGTCTTGCCTGCCTAGCGCGGCGAGGAGCCCGGGACCGGCGGGTCCAAGAAAGTCGGTTCGGATTCTCGGTCGTCTAATAATAATAATAACAAGCGATAATAGGCAGCGTTCAATGAGGCTTTAGCCAGTCGAATACGAGACAGTCGTTGGCCACCCTATTGGGGCCGAACAGGTACTGGAAACCGCTTAGCGGCATTCCGCGGCATCGTAAGAGCAGGTAGGTGATGCAATATTGTCCGCACACGTTAGATACGCCGCTCTGCAGTCGCTTGTCTTGTCGACTTCGAGCACCGTCTCGAACTCCCCGTACACGACGACGTTCGCCGTCCGGGCGAGCGCGAGCGCGAAGTGGATCTCGGCGCGCAGGTTCCCCGTACGCACGACGTTGAAGTGTTCGCCGTCGCAGCAGTCGGGCGACAGGTCGAAGCCGAATATGGTGTAGCCGCTGCCGAACTCGCCGCGCGTCACGTCGAACCCCTCGTCCTCGTACGCCTTCCCCGTCGCGGCGAACAGGTTCATATAGCTTCGGATGTAGCGCCGATGCGCGAAGTCCGGCTGCAGCGACTTGCTCGGCACCTGGCGTCCGTCGACGAAGAGGGCGAAGAAGTTTATGTCGTTGTGCTTCGCGTTGAACGGGTTTTTATGGTAGGCCCCGTTGTAGGCGTTGTTGTCGATCAGGCACATGAACACGCGTCTCGGGAGCGTGCCCAGATAGACGTTCTCATGCGTGTGCGACATCGTACCCTGCGGTATCGAGAACACCTTGCAGTCGACGCGGCGCATCGGATACTTGGCCGTCCCTTGCGTCAGCGCCTTGATGTGGCCGAGCTGGACGGCCGGGTTCAACTTGACCTTGCGCGCCTGCAGATAGGCCTCCAGCAGAACGATCTTGAACCCCGGATCGACGACGTCGCCCATCAGCGCGAAGGCGTCCTT
Source organism: Paraescarpia echinospica (assembly GCA_020002185.1). Taxonomy (NCBI): domain Eukaryota; kingdom Metazoa; phylum Annelida; class Polychaeta; order Sabellida; family Siboglinidae; genus Paraescarpia; species Paraescarpia echinospica. The sequence goes on along the minus strand of CM034539.1, from coordinate 62,885,475 downwards.
GCTTCGCACCAGTCGCATCTTCAGGTCGACGCCGTTCAACAGGCACCGGTTTTGCATGAGCACGTCGACGTGCAGGCGTCCTATCATGTCGAACTCGCGGCTATCGTGTATGAAATCGTGCCGATGCGCATACCCGCCGTTGTTGTTGTTGGTCGCCTCCATGCGCCCGGCGGTGTACTTGCACCACAGGTCGACCTCGAGCTGCGACTTTTTGGCGTCGGGCCCGTAACTGAGCAGGGTCTCGATGTAGGCCCGAAACGGGTACGTATTCGACGACGGCGTCACAAGCGTGCCGTTCAGCGTCACGTCGACCTGACTGAACATCGAATGCAGGAAATTGTTGACGGGCGCCACGAAGCTGTCGTTCGCGAGAGCGGTACCGTCCCCCTTCACCACCTTGGCGCGCACGTACAGTCTAACGGACGACAGGTCCAGATAGTCGTCTCCGGAGCCCGGAATGAGAAACTCGATAGGGCCGCCAGCGTCGAGGGCCGTCAGCGGTTGGTGATCGATCCACTGACCGCTCTCAATGCTCGTCTGCGTCGTCGGAACGCTGAACAGGTCCAGTTCGGACTTTACGCCCTCGCACGACTGCCGATGCACTAACGCCATCCTGCGGCGGCGCTGGGAAATACGTCTGCTTCGTTCGACGGCGCCTCCACTTACTGGCCGTCGCCGTCTTGCCGTTCGGCTTTATGGATCGTCGCTTTTTCGTAGGCGGCCGCGGGAGGGCATTCAGCAGCGCCGACGAGAAGATCGCCGAGGTAAAGCTCTTTACGACTACCGATGCACGAACGCCATCCTACTACGCGGGAAATACGTCGTCGCTCGGCCTCTTTCGACGGTGCCTCTTCTTACTGGCCGTCGCCGGCTTGCCGGGCGGCTTTATGCGTCGTCGTCGCTTTTTCGGCGGCGGGGTCCTATTCAACAGCCCGTCGAGAAGGTCGGCGCCCGCCTCCTTCGCGCGCCTCTTTACCGCCTGTTTCAGATTGCCGCCGGCGACGACGTCCTGCGCCACGCGCACGCCCGTCTTGAGCGCGCGCTTGCTCAGCGCCACGGCCCCTCTCTTGATGAGCGGCATGGCGCTTCGAAACAAGCTGCCGAAGAGATTACCCAGTCCGTGCCCCCGCTGCGATCGGGCGCCTACGAACACCGGCAGGCCGCCGCCGACCTGCCGCGTGTAGTAGTCCTCGTACACGTTTCGCGTCATCGTCAGAACAGTTTCGACATGCGGCGTCTGACGTGAAGCGTCGTCACGACTTTTCCGTGCTCGAATGGTATCGACTGACCGAGGTCGTCTCTTATATCTATCTCGATCGAATCGAATTGGCGCCGCAGGAGCGGCGCGTATTGGAGGCGGTCGAAGATGTTCGATACGATGCTGCCGTTCGAACCGTAGACGGGCACGGATCGGATGAGGGGGGCAAATACGTCGCCGACGATGCGCGACTCCACGATGTCCGTGTACACGAACAGGGTGTCGACGCTGCCGTTCAGGTCCACCGGGTGGTTCGCCTCGAACTCGAACAGGTACCCCGGGGGCAGGGAGCCGCCGTCCGCGGGCGACCCGTAACTCGCGATATAGTTCGACTCGAAGCCTAGTATCTGTTTCAGGTGCCCGTCCCGCGGCATGTTAATTTCGACGCGCGGCGATAGAAGCAACGTCATCCGATTAGTGATGGCGCTCTACACTATTCAAGCCTTGACCGTGTCGGTGCTCAGTTTCGTCAACGCCTCGTTGATTTTGCGCATCAGCTTTTTGGCGTTGTTGTAAAAGCCGTGCGGAATGTTGCCCTGTCGGGCAATTTTGCCCCCGGACTCGGTGGTGAAAACGCCCACCTCCCCCGTCTCGCACGCCACGAAGAAGTAGGAGTCCGCCGGCCTCACATTGTACCAGCTATGCGTGTACTGTAGCGACACCAGCCCGCATTCCCACTGCCCCGACAGGTCGACGCGCTGCGGCAGATTCGTCGTGTAGTGCGTCAACGTGTTTTCGGGGGTGCGCCTTCATAGACGCGTTGCTCGGCAACGTCACGTAAAAGTCAGACGACGCCATCGCGTCTCATAGACGTACTCGGCAGTAGGTAGCCGAGGCAACTACTCAGCAGCGCCGTCCACAGGTTGGAATCACCCGTGCCGCGCGTTAGATTGTATATACTGACGACGATCACCGTGTACAGGACGACGATCTGGCACAGGAAGACGATCTCGGCCTTAGGGCATTCGTTGCCGCAGAGACGCCACGGAACGCTCGTGACGGAGGAGGCGTCGACGGCATCGGGCGCACCCACAGAGACGCATGAGTCGTCGGCGGGTGTACCGACAAATGCGCTTGAGTCGACGGCGGTGGCCGGCGGTTGCATTGGCTGCTGCTGCTGCTGCTGATGCCGTCTCGTCCGTACACATCGCGCTACTGCCGTCCGACGCTACGGCTTCGTTCCTTTATCGCGCAGGCACACCATAGAGCGAGATCGTCGACGGGCGTGGGGTCGACGGTGGTGGTGGTGGCGCGGTCCTCTTCTCATCTGCAGTCTACTAATACAGCACGGGCCCCTTATAAAAAACGAAAAGCCGTTGCACAGTCCCGCCTCGTGCAGTCGCCAGCACCCCGCGTGGCGCATCCAACGCGTCATCCCTTATAGGTCACGCAGATAAATCATAGAGCGAGTTCGCCGACGTTGCGGTCGACGTCGATAGCATCGGTCGCAGCGACAACGGTAGCGGCGGCGGATGTAGGAAGAAAGTCTCCAGCGCTCTGCGTATTCCGTCCAACAACGCGTCGCCATCAGCCCTTATAGTCCACGAGTTCCTTGGCGTTGATCCAGCTATTGAACAAGGCCGGATAGCCGAACCATTTGACGAGCACCTCTTCGCCCTTTCCGCGTCGTCGACGACGTCTCTGTAGAACGGCTTCCACCCGATATAGTTTGTCCTTCGCAACGATCACTTTTTGTAGCTCCGGCTCGTAGAAGGTACCGTCCACTATCGTGCCGGCGTCGTCCATCAGTCGGTAAACAGGAGGATCGGTCGGGTGCAAATCTACGACGGTGAAGAGCTCTTCGCTCCAGTTAGCCATGTACCCCTTCTTGAAGCGGCCCTTCGCCTTGCTGATGCGTACGCGATCCCCCGCTCGCCGTTTCGGCTTGCTTTTGTTTTTTTGACACCCTCCGCCGCCGTACAGACGCTGCCACACGCTCTCCTGATTCGACGCGTCGACGCTCGCCGGCGTCCTACCGATGCTTCGATGGTAGGCGTTGTTGTCCGACCGCACGAAGTCCTGCAACGGCTCCACGAACCTCAGCGTCTGATGCTTCGTGAAGTACCTCCACATGCGCGTCTTCAGCGTACGATTGAATCGCTCCACGACGCTCGCCTTGGTCTCCTCGTTGTGCGTCACGAAATGGTGGACGCCACGCGCCTTCAAAAGCGTCTGAAGGGGCCTGTTGAGAAACTCCGTCCCCTTGTCGGTCTGCAGGACGTGCGGCGGCAACGACAGCAGCCCCTCGAAGGCCGCGACGAGCGCCGGACCGGATTTGCGCTTCAACGGAACGCACCACGCCCGCTTCGAGAAGACGTCGATGACCGTCAATAGGAACGCTATGCCGTCGTTGTGCTTTTTCAGTTTAGCCACGTCGACGAGATCGGCTTGCCACTGCTGGTTTCGACCGCCCACGATAACGCGACGTCGCTTAAATCGGCGCCTAACCGGCTTGTGAAGCCTATAGGCGTCCTGCTCCGCCAGCCACCGCCCGACGATCGGCTTGGGCACCGCGGACGCCCGGTGCAACGTGTCGACGCCGCCATAACTACCTGCCCGTTTCGGGTCGAAGTAGGCGCGCTTCAGTCGGCCGTCGCGTTGTTGGCGCTTTCGTTGCGCACCACGAGTCCGCCGGGGCACCACCGCCATGGATCGTGTGGCGCCGACGACGATACGGCGAACAAGAGGGCGGCGACGATGACCGCCGCAATTACGACGGCGACGACGACGACGAGTACTGATCTTCGGGCGGGGGGCATCCTCTACGGGGGCGCTAAAAGCTGGACCACGGCATACGCTCGACGGACCGAGTGCGCCCCTTTCGCTTCTGCGCGCGCTGTATATACGCCCGACGCTGGGGGTTGCCGACGAACTCCATAGGAACGTTCAGCCGCCTTATATGATCGCCGAACACTTCCCAGCCAACCGGCGCGGGGGACCTCTTCCTCGTTCGCATGAGATCGTTCACGAGATCTACCATATTGCTTCCGGCGATAGGCGTACCGTCGTACACGAGCTCCGCTCGATCGTTCCAGCGAATCAGCGGGTCGGCTTTCAGTCGCGTCAACAGGAGGCGGGTCTTTTCTTTCAGCACTTTCGGTACGCTCTTCACGACCTCGCTCTCCATCTCCCCCGGTAATTGATCGGACGTAGGCGGTGGCGGCGGAGGCTGATCGGACGACGACGACGCGTTCTTCACTACGGACACGCGCATCGGCTGCTGCGCGCGAGACGCCTCCATGGCGTTGTAACGACTCAGCAGTTGATTGTACGCCGCCACCTTTTCGCCTTCGGATAAATCTGCACGCTCGAGAACGGCTTTCATGTCGCTGTCCAGGCTACTCATCACACGCGACGTGGTCGTGGTCGGTTGCGATAGTAACGGAAGTAGACGCTCCACCAACCGGGGGTCTACCAGCGCCATCTTCTTCGCGTGCTGCATCAACCGAAAGCCTGCCTGAGGAGGGGCAGAAAGGTGCTCGCCAACGGCGCCAGCAGTGCCGTCAGAAACGCGCCCGAACCCATCTGCAGGACGGCCCTCTTCCGTTTGATGGGTACTTTTTTCGACGCTAACTTGCGCAAATTGTTCCTGTACTTTATCAGCGCTTTTCGGTTGTTAGGCGTCAATTTCACGTTCCCTCGCGGAATGTTATACGCGCAGTCGGCCAGACTGCAGATGAGGTCGGCGTCCGCGTGGGCGATTACCGCCTTTCTCAGATTCGTATTCCGCTGGTAGCGACGCAACAGCTGCAGGGCAAGGATGTGCCTCTTCACGCGATCTGTCATCCTGTCGAATGACGGCGGCCGCGGCGCGCCCCGCCTTTTTTATAGTCTCGTCGGCACATAGACGTACTGAATGGGGTCGTCGTGAAAAATTTCCGTACGCAGGCGCATGGTTTCCGGCGTTTCCTGTTTCAGATCCACCAGGAGGTAACCGTAGGCGGCCGACGTGCATCTTTGTACGCCTCCACCATGTAGTTGATACTACCCGGGTACATCTGTTTCGCCAGGTGATCTACTTGTCCAGCGTCCCGGGGACTCTTGAAGAGGACCATATACTGCGCGTTTAAGCTGATTGTGCGATTTTCTTTCCCTTTCGGAAAGAGATTCTGCAAAAGCTGTACGACGGACGCGTTGCAGTGGTGACTTTTTTTAGTAAACAAAGTCGTGACGCTACTATTGGTCTCCGACATAAGGTCATCGAGTACTAGAAGCGTCCTCGTTTTGGTGTCCAGAAGCGACGGATCCGGAAAACCGTCTACAAATTCTACGCCGGCCATAGAGTCGTAAGCGGTCTGCCACTGGCCGTAACACCACATAATTTTCTCCGGTGGCGGCGAAATCATACACGAAGCAAACTTTAACAGGCGTACAACGAAAGTAGTCTTCCCGCACCCCGTAGGGCCGGACACTATACACGTAAAAGGGTGCTTCCACTTTCCGTCCATAGCGACAACTGGTGCGCCGACAACGTTACGCTCGCCTATATGCACCGCCATCAACAATTCGCCGAGCTTGATCTGACCGTATACGCGTCGACGACATACTACGTCGGCGCCTCACGCGTAACCACTATATAGCCGCGCGCCTTTTTCAGTCACTAGGGGGACATGCTTTCTTTTTCAGTCACTAGATGTCAGCACACCTTCTTAACCATTATATTATTTGAAGCGCACGTGACTACACCACCGCATAACCATTACATAACCATTACTATTTTTAGTTATTGCTAGTGCTACCCTCTAGTGAATGCGCTACTCATTTGTTACTAATTAGTACTTAATTAATTACCCTATTTATTTACCTGATTAGTACCTGATTAGTCACTAGAGGGCGACACCCTCTTTCTAAGGAAACCCATCAATCACTTTGACGTTTACTAAAACATTACTGCTAAAAAACGTAGGAATTCTACTTACAAAAAACGCAAAAGCCTTTGATCTGGGGTCATGACCGGTGTTGCCGATGACTACATCATTACTCCGGTTCGTTGACAACGATCAAAACTTCCTGTTTCGTGATGGACCCTGCGACACGTCCGCATTCCAGAGTGACGGTATCAGTCTTACTGCGTTCGGGATAAACAAGCTGATGAGCAACCTGTCACTAATACTCCGTAACCATCGAGAAGGCGGAGCGCAGCGGGGATCCTGTTCGCAGAAGAGTTGCAATGAGTCGAAATCAACTGGTAACAGATCGACGAAACAGCGACGCAGCGCGCCATCTGGACATCCATTGTCAAAAGGGAGCCGCTATACGCCGAGAGCGACTGGGAAACGACCACCGAAACAGGATCGAGGTACGCACGCTATTCGCCCTTCTAATGCGGATGACCGTGCAAGTGCTAGCTACGTGCTTATTGCTGGCCAGTGTAACAAGTGTGGGGAGACAAATCACGTCACCCAGACTTGTCGACATGAGAATGCTGTGTCGTGCTTTGTATGTGGTCAAAAGGGCCACAAAAGCAAACATCATACGAAAAGGGACTAGGTAAGCGGCCGAAATAACACGGCCATGCCATGTACGGAATACGGAGCTTTCAATATTCGACCTATAATCACCCGTAGCCGTAGCGAGAGTACCTGATAACTAGTCTGGACACAGTTTTGCGACGTAGCCCAGATTGTGGTGTCATTATCAGTGGTGATTTTAATCAGTTCAAGGACACGTTTTTACGGACACATTATGGATACGAGCAGCTTGTTAAGACAGCCACGCGTAATTGTGCAATTTTGGATAAAATGTGGTCTAACATGTCACCTGTGTACGGCTATCCGACAGTGCTTGATGAATTGGGAACATCAGATCACAAGATGGTCTTATTGGTGCCACCGTGGTTCCCAACACTTGACACGGGTATGGTCCAGTACACCGTTACCAGGCGCATGGGTAACAACGAACGAGCATTGTTCACTTCGGCTCTGTCACAGACCAGATGGGAGTTTATGTACACATTGCTTACGTGCGAGGAACAGTTCAATCTATTCCAAGAAACCATGGACCATTAACTGGATACGTGCTGTCCGTACAAGACTGTGTCACGTCACAGTACAGACAAACCGTGGGTCACAGATAGATTTCGACACCTCATTAGACGCAAGGCAGGTGATACGGAACGGGCCAATAAACTCCGGAACTTAGTGAATCGCACAGCACCTAAATTACGACACCAGTTCTACCAATCTAAAATAGCATCAATTGAGGAAACATCGTCACGCGACTGGTGGAAGCACATGAAGTCACTCATGGGAAAAGCATCTGGCAGTCGCAACGAGATGCTGGGGCTGGCAAATAAAATTACTGGTGGAGATATAGTCAGCTTAGTCAACTCCATGAATGCGTTCTTCGTGTCAGTGAGTGAAGATTTACCGAGATTGCAGACTTCCAACCCGATCTTTGACATTAAGGAACCACTGCCAGATGAATTCACCATCAGCGTGACTGACACTAAATTGGCACTTAGTAAGGTCAAAGTGAACAAAGCCACGGGTCCGGACAATATACCACCACGGGCTTTGACAAACTATTCGCACCTTCTTGCGGCACCGGTCACTGCAATATTCAACAGCTCGCTCAGGGAAGGTGTATTGCCAAAATTGTGGAAATCAGCAACCGTTATTCCGTTGTCGAAGAAACACCCTCCAGTGACAGTTGAAAATGACATTAGACCTATATCGCTTACACCAATTCTGGCTAAGGTTTTTGAATCTCTAGTGCTAAAGTGGGTCGATGTTTATGTTAAACCACAAATAGACGACAAGCAGTTTGGGGGTATGTTTGGGACTGGTACCACGGACGCCCTTGTTGGAATGCTTCACAAATGGTACGAAACCACCGATGTAAAGGGCAATTTTGTAAGAGTGCTATTTTTCGATTACAGTAAAGCATTTGATCTAATTAACCATGATATACTAATACAGAAACTGATTGCAATGGAAGTACCACCACACTTGGTCCGATGGATGGCAGCGTTTCTACTAGACCGCGAACAGAGAGTAAAAATCGGCGACGCGGTGTCAAAGCCAGGCTACCCTAATGGGGGCGTTCCCCAGGGAACTTTGTCAGGACCAAAACACTTTGTGGTTCATATCAATGATTTGCAAACAACTTGTCCTATGTTTAAATATGTTGACGATTGCACCATATTTGAAATATGAAAATTAAAAAAAAAAGTATGATATCTGTTATACAGGATTCTGCCAACATTATTGAGCGATGGTCTAGTAATAATGACATGCGCATCAATACGAGTAAGACAAAAGAAATGGTTATATGTTTCGGTAAAGTTAGAACATTTGTAGAATCTCTGCCGTATATTGATATAAATGGGACAGATATTGAGAGAGTTACTCAAGCAAAAGTTCTCGGCGTAACTATATCATCGGATTTAAGTTGGAATGCACACGTAGATGAAATAGTATCAAAGGCAAGAAAGAGAGTGTATATGATCTATCAGTTGAAATGTGCTGGTATCAACCAAAATGACTTGGTTAGAATATATGTATCTGTGATTAGACCAGTAGTTGAATATGCCTGCCCGGTATGGCACACGAACTTGCCTAAATATTTATCGGACAACATCGAGATAATTCAAAAAAGGTGTCTCAAAACTATATTTCCTGGTTGTGTGTACGAGGATATTCTGGAGATGGTAAACTTACCAACGCTGCATGATAGACGCAATGAATTGTGTAAAACGTATTTCGCTAGAATGAAGCATAGTGACCACAAACTGAATACGCTACTACCAAATACTCGAAATGTGCCGTATACACCAAGATCATTCAATGAGTTACCCGTCCCAATGGCGAACACAAATCGCTACAAAAACTCATTAATTCCATGGTTCTTAGTACACTGCCATAACATTTAATGATTTTAGTCTATGTCTCAACAGTCAATTTTAATATTTAAACTATATGATTTAATTTTAGTGTATTTAAAGTATCTTATTTTTTAATGAAAGATAGTAATGCAATGTACACGTTTTAATATAAAGCGTCTCGTACTGAGTTAGTTGCGTCACGGGGCGATTTTGTGTAATTTACTTAACAGTATCTTTGGTGTTGCGTTATTTTATTTAGTACAACATGTTTTATGAGTATTGTAACATAATGTTGTGTCGTATTGTAACTTGTAACATTATGACATTTGTGTGATTTGGGGCTTTTATGGTGAATGTATGTACAATCCAACTGAAAAGTTGCAAATAATAATAAAGTTATTCTTATTCTTATAATCGCCACTACAAAGGGCACTCGGAATAAGGTAGACGGCCAGGCTGGTAGCAATATTAACTTGGCTAAACTCCAGTTGCTACAGATGATCCATCATATATCGATCATGAGTAAACAACCAGAAGGCTCTCCCGTTAAAGCCTTCTTTCATAAAATTGCAGAGTTAAACCATTTCATCAGGCCAGCTAATTCAGATATCATCAAACGGATTCAAACCCTAAATCGATCTTGGGTTAAACAGGTACGAGTAATTGCTCACGACCACTACCTCACCACGCTAAATTTAATCCTTTCATTGAGAAATACTCGTGCCTCCAAGGTCGAGATGTCCAGGGCCCGTCATACGGCGCTCGGTTGGGCTCGATATAATTTCGGTCTGAAGTTGCAAAATTCCACTGTTTCGGAATTCGGAACAGCTTTGAGTAACACATCTCTATGGAGGGGGTGGGAACAGAGACGGCCCTTCTCTGCAACGTCAGCCGCTCCGTTGCACAGAAATCAGCCTGTTCGTACCATGTCAACCGTCCCGGTCCAGCGGACATTCGAGGGTCACGCCAAGACCCACTCCAGCTTAGACAACATTCGCCACAAGGTACAGTAAGCCATTCCGGCTATGGGGCAAGGATTAATGTCCGACCCCTTGTCTTTACCAATTCAAATGGTAGGAACGTTCGGGCCCAAAATATCAAGGGGGTTGGTATCTCATCACCACCCCCAGTTAGGTCTCGACTTCCAAATTCGGGTAGGGTCGCCGCGTTTGAACAAAATAATCTAACCAATAGGGTTGGCTATGGCAGGACCATCCAAAGTGATGTTTCAGAAACATCGGGCGGCCCCCCATAGTAGACAAAGACAATTTGTTCCCTCCTCCGAAGACACGATAGGGGACATAAGACGATGGGAGACCCTGCTAGCAATGCTTTCGCTTGTCAAGTCTGCTTTCAGGATGCCTTCAACAACGCTTGCTTCCCGTCCAGAACCCACGCACTGATGTTTGCCAAGGCTGTATATTACGACATGCCAGCAGCCGCCGACGCCATTCTCGCTGCTCGTACAACGACGGAGGTAAACAAGATAGCAAGGATTTTCCCGGCCAACGACAACAAGTGGAATCATCGAGCTGAGGATCTCCAGTGGGAGATATTCCAGTGGAAATTCGATCATGCCCCGTCCTTCGCGACAAGACTCGACAGATCGGAAGGAATTAACTTCATCAGTCATACGTCTGACAACTATTGGGGCACCGGACACGACGGACACGGAAGGAACATGTGCGGGAAACTACTGACGCAATTCCGTGACTGTGCCCAGGGCAAGCTTCCGCAGAAAAATTCAACCACCCAATCGACACAACCGTCGATGAGACACAGCATTGACGAGAACAATACAGCTACGGACGGTGAACACTCAGAGTGCGAAACAGAGACAACACCTTTGCCAAGCAGTTCTACGACCACGACAACAAAGCATCCACGCAAACAGCCAATGAAGAAAGTAATTATCAGCTCGTCGACCACACTACCAACGGAACGAAGCAGAGGTATGGCTACAACCCCTCTCACATCGGCACACAAGCCAACTGGCTTTACGCAAACACCGCTCTATTCCACTGTCGTATCCACTCCACCCATTTCATCTCCCTCCTTGTTCACGGCTAATACATCAGGGACCAAGCCTTTTCCTACTTCGACTGCAGGTCGTAAGCGGCAGACCACTTCTCTATCACCGGTGCCAGCGCCGTTGTGTTCTACTACCATCACCACCACCCCTTCAGCAGCTGCTATCGCCACACCATCCCTGCATCACGCCATACGTGAGCCTTCTAATGTTTCTGCCACCTCTTCTCCATCCCTTTCTCCCAACTCCTTCCCGCCACTACCGAGACAATCGTGTTCTCCGGAGCTTCCACCCCACTCGAAGTCTCATTCTTTCCTACCTGTCTCCAGACATCGGGTGGACCGCATCATAATTCATAGACTACCCCGTTCGCCTACTCCTGCAAAACGATTCTCTACTGTGCCCTCCACACATAGAAGCACAAAGTGCAAGAAATCCAGCTGGAAGTTACTGATAATCACAAAACGTGTCGTTATTCTGGGTGACTCAAACGTTTCTAGGATTACAGAATCGATGGAACGAGACATCCAACTGGACAGCTACCCTGGAGCCAAAATTAGGAATCTCGAACAGATGATGATGCATCCCGCAGAGACAGACGGCACACCTCCAGAGATTGTGATCCTATCGGTGGGAATCAACGACAGAGCGAACAAACCAAGTGTGACGACCATCCCTAATTTGCAAAGGATGGCGGCTCGAGCAGGCAAGTGTTTTCCTCACTCAATTCGCCATACCCGAAATAAACGTTTCCGACAGATTACCTCGGGTAGAACAAGAATACATTATGAGAACTTCGGAGAGCCTACTAGACATTAAGAGCATTGTTGTAATACCTAAATTAGAGGAGTCATCGTTCAAGACAGACATATCAGACAACATTCATTGGACACCAGAAACAGCGAACAAAATGCTAACACATTGGTTGTGCCATTTAAACTAAGAAACATTGAGGGCAACCATACCGCAAAAAACAAGTCCAATGATCTGCGCAATCACACGATTATCAACTTAAGCCATCTAGTGTTATCTGAAACACAGGCGGAAATCCTAAATTTCGGATGACAATTTATACCAACACAGTAGTAATATAGGTTATTCAGCGGGGACGCTGGAGCGCCTCGGGGGAAATCCCATGTTAAAATATAGGGATTTCATCCGTGCCGAGCCCAGGTTAAAAGATAGGACATTTTCCCCCATATTAAAAGATAGGGATTTCCTCCGGGGCGCGCCCATGTTAAAATATAGGACATTTTTTCCCCATGTTAAAAGATAGGGATTTCCTCCGGGGCGCGCCCAGGTTAAAAGATAGACCATTTTCTCCATGTTAAAGGATAGGGAATTTTCCCCATGTTAAAGGATAGGAGCTATTATCGTAAAGGTATACGACGGTATTTTGAGTTGGAGGTATCAATGTACCCCAAATTATTCTCTGAAACCTGTCCTACCAAATTTCCCTATGTTAAAAGATAGCAAATTACCCCCCATGTTAAAGGATAGGAGCTATTATCGTAAAGGTATACGACGGCATTTTGAGTTGGAGGTATCAATTTACCCCAAATTATCCTCTGAAACCTGTCCTACCAAATTTCCCTATGTCAAAAGATAGCAAATTTTCCCCATGTTAAAGGATAGGTTCGTTTGTGAAAAATATACCGGACATCATTTGAACGGGGAGGTTGAGATATTGAGATACTACATGGGTGAAATAGTGATTCTTTCTCTTGAGTATCTGACAACACGAATATATGTGATATAAAGAAATAGTGATACTTTCTTTTGGGTATCTGAATAAAACATTTCACAAACGCATATATGGTGTCGACTTTTTATTGCTTAATTAACGTAATACAAGAACGTGCATGCCAACATTACATGCACACATTACATGGCACTCTTAACAAAATCGAAAACACGACAGTCATTGTTCACTAAATCGTTCCAGAAAGTGTTCACAAACGTCTTCGTGGGTACGCCTCGACTTCGGTGCAGCAAGTACACGACACAGTATTGTCCACACACGTTAGACAGCGGGCTCTGAAGCGTTCTCTTGTTGAATGTCCAAGTCACGCAGTTGCTCTGTAGAAAATCCACGAATTCGACGTGTCGAGGTGGCAAACCGTAGGAGTCGAAGAATTCTCCACGTCCGTCTTTTGCAATAAACATGCAGATCCAATGTTGACCCGGTTCATCGCTCGAATGAGTGTTGCACACGAAAGCTGCCGGATAGGTCGTCAAAGGAGTAGTGGGTAACCCGTCTTTAGGTAGTACGCCTCGAGCAACGGTCCTAGTGTAAGCATCCGCCGCAAGGAGTCTTTCTATCTGTGACGTATCCATCAGTAATCGTAGACGACGTTTCTGTTGCGGTCAATCTCCAAAACCGTCTCGAATTCTCCGTAGACGACGACGTTAATCGTTTGGTCGAGAGGTTGATTAAAGTGCATCTCGACTCGTAGGTTGCCTTTATGCACCAAATTGAAATGGGGACCGTCACAACAATCTGGTGTGATGTCAAACGCAAACAGGGTGTATCCTTTGCCAAACTCGTCCCGACTGATGTTGTTTCCCTCGTCTTAAAACATCTTTCCCGTTCCAGCAAATAGATTACTGTAACTTCTCACGTAGGAACCATCATTGGAATTAGGCTGGAGTGGTTTCGCCGGAACTTGTTGCCCGTCGACGTACAATGCAAGAAAGTTCAAGTTGTTGTGCTTTACGTGGAACGGATTCTTGGCAACTGTTCCATTGTAAGCGTCGTTGTCTACACAACACAAGACTAGTCTCTTGGGTAAGATACCCAAATAAACGTTTTCGTGAGTGTGTGACATGGCACCTCGCGATATGGAAAATACCTTGCAATCGACTCTTCGCAACGGATACTTGGCCGTTCCCTTTTGTAGCGCTTTGATGTGACCCATCTGTACGGCAGGATTCAGTTTGGCTTTTCGTGCAAACAAAATTGCTTCGACTATGCGTACCTTGTAATCGGCATTGTCACCACCACCAGCCATGAGTGCAAAAGCATCCTTGCTCTGTACTAGTCGAATTTTCACGTCGACGCCGTTCAATAGGTAGCGGTCTTGGAAGAAGAGGTCGACGTGTAGACGACCCATCATGTCTACGATTCGACTACGGGTAATATAGGTCTTTCTTTTTTGTAGACCCTTGTTTGCGTCGTCGGTGGCATCCATGTGTCCAGCCGTGTCTTTGTACCACAAGGCACTAGTCAGTTGACTCTTCCTCGCTTCTGCTCCGTGACTATAGCAACGGATGTCAGGTTGATTTATTGCTGACTCTACAACGATTCTCAGCGACAACAACAAGGGACATGATTTATTGCGTCTAGCATAACCGACAACCAAGCCTAGCAGGGTTCCGTTTTTATATTAAAATATGACCTTCACCATAGCACGTTCTTATGCAACTTTATCATTTTTCCATAATCAATAACGACACCGCCACCTTCCAAATGGAGCTGATGACGTTATCTTCAGAGCCACGTGTCGGCAGATATCGCAGATTTATATTTGGTAGAAGCTCTTAGAAGGCAAGATCATCCTCAGGACGGAGACGTCAACAGAACACGCGAAGTTACGGTGACTTGGTCATTTAAGACTACATTATTGCAAAGTTTGTTTAGCACCAGGCACACAGTATTGTTATAATTACTAGCAAAAAATCGCTAGATACCCATAGACGCAGATGACTGTTTCCCGAAATATTCCTGACGTTTGTCATGACCCAGTTTTTCATTTAAAAAATGTTAGTCTACGTAAAACGTCTCCAACTAATCGGCCCACCTCGGGACAATCGATATGAAATACACGTGACGTTTAAATAATCGATGCACGTCCTTTTAACGACCGGTACCAATCCTAAAATAGCCAAAATAAAGCATTTAACCAACTGAAAGTTTTGAGAAACAAAATATAGACAACATAGATGAGCACGTGAAACTGTGGCGCCCGGTGTACAGGCCGTCTGGGAAGAACAAGTTAACATAGATAACATCCGATACGCACGCACGCACATGGTGCGGCAAAAAGAAAGGGGTTTTGCTTTCCTGAGCAAGAAAGCACAATCTACATCTGGCGATATAATTAATTATGGTAAGATTAATATTGATTAAGTCCAGGCTATTTTACAATATAGCGTGCTGCTTGTATTTCACAATTTGACACATATCTAAAGACATAGGCCCTAAACCTATTAAAAGTTGACATGAGAGTGACGTTGACATAACCTATTGATCAGATGGCAGTATTTATAGGTAACAAAATACCAACATTTGTTGATACAATTGCCGCTGTCACGTCTAAGTAACACACGTTTCAATCATATTATGAATTAAGATTACGTGGTCTGTATTTGTGTGGGGGGGGGCATGTTAACATTTTCCTCCTAGATATATTTTGCGTTTTGGGCGCTACGCTTTCAGGGCGCGTGTTTGCGTGTGAGCAAGCATGCGTGCGTGAGTGTAACGTCGTCCAAGGGATGGGAATTTCTGTTAGTATTATGAATCAAAACAAGAAGGTTCTTATTTCCTTTAATGTTCCCATCAACAGTTTTCCACGATGAAACGTCTACGAGTCGCCCAAGCGTTCTGTCTGCTTGTCTTCTTGGCTACGTACTTCCGCGGTCAGGTTGAAGATTCTGATCACGAGTCAGTGGACGCGATACAGGCAAGAGATGTGACAGATATCAGCGCGATCGCTGACAATTCGAATAGCGATTACGATTAAACGCCAGTCGTGATTCACCAACGTGCGAGAACTGTGAATGTGGTCGGTGACAATTCGAATAGCAATTCCAATTAAACGGCAGTCAAGGTGTTGCAACGAGGTGTCAGAGATGTGAACGCGATCGGCAGCGTTGACCTTTCAAGGATCTGATGGCTCGACTGAGGCGTATAGGTAAGTCACTTAAAGACAATCCACCATCTTGGTTCTAGCACTCAGATTTTTTGAAACTTCGCCACGTTATATTGTTTGTGCATATCACTCTATGTCGATTTGCAAAAACAAGTTGGTGTTAATGTGTAAACTTACGAGTTTTTATTTGTTATAAGAAAATTATACAAACATCACACAACAAACATTATGTTGATATGTTTAACGGTCCAAACCGCACCAAGTTCATAGTTGATGTATTTCACTGTGAAATACGTTATCCCCGCTTTGTAATATTATCATAATATACAAATGAAGTACTATCGTCATATTAACGGGTATGCAGGCCCCAAACGTGGATGATTTGGGGTACGTTTTGTTTCCACCTCCAACTGCACCCCCCACCCTGAGGTTCACCAAAATCTTCCGGTTGTACCCCCTGACGCTCACCAAAATCTTCCGGTTGCACCCCCT
This sequence comes from Paraescarpia echinospica, assembly GCA_020002185.1. NCBI lineage: Eukaryota > Metazoa > Annelida > Polychaeta > Sabellida > Siboglinidae > Paraescarpia > Paraescarpia echinospica. The sequence continues at coordinate 62,869,000 of CM034539.1, read as the reverse complement.
GAGGCTCACAAAATACGTGTACCACAAATTGCACCCCTTTGTACTCACCAGAAACTGGCCCCCGCCCACCACCCATGTGTGGTAAGTTCAAGCGGAACTCTTGCCTCAACGTGGGAATGGATATTTTTAAAGAGAGACTGTTGAATCCAGTTCTCATAAATGTACCGTTAAACAAAGTTTTAAGAGTATTAATATAGTCTACATAATAGGTGGAAATGTTTATTGTGGGGTCGGAGTCTCTGTAGTTGGGCCTACGCCAAACAATAATAGCCATTTAGAAGCCTTATTAACAACATGCGCATATGTTTAACATTTGCGTTTCGTTTTTATTTTGTTCTAGCCACATAGAAGAGGAAGACTAGCCGGTGGTGAAGACATTCTTCACAACATGACGCCGCCAATTGTGATTATATTCTAAAGTCTGAATCTCTGTTCTTGAGTTAACTTCCAAATAAAGGTGTAAACCATATATGGCAGTTCGTTGTGCAGTAGTTATAAATATTAATTCATTAGATACCGTTCTTACTCAGAATCTGAAACGAGAGTAAACTAGAAAATGTAATATGTGTATTTCAAGTTTGCCAAACGACGCTGTAAGTCGCCTTTACCTGCACAACTCGTGGCTGCTTTCCTGCGGTAACACACTCGTAACGAACACACATGTATTATTATTTTAATAACACCATTTCATCCATTTAAAATTATAATCTTCGCGCTTTTGTAAATATCATATCTTTTTGCTATGATGTTCTTGGGATACGGGACAATTTTACTTACCATTAAACATTATATTATGATACACGTTTTGATTACGAGAGAACTTTCAACGAACATACGATAAGCAGCCGCATATATGTCACAGAGGGATAGCTGATGATAAAAAGCAACACATGGAGTATTGTTACAGGACAAATTCGTCTGCATGAAAACAAAACACATTTTATTTAATATGACAAAAAATAACTAACCTCAACAAAGTGACATAGTGTCCCAGACTGACTGACTGGGTGTCATTTGTTCGTGGGCAGAACGTCCCGTGATGTCTTCGGACTTCCAGGCGTTTGTTCCTTTCAACACTTTCTGCGCAGATTCGTCGAAGTGTCAACCTTCGCGGCCCCGGGTCGTACACCTTCGCCTTGAGCACAAAAGCCAAGGTTCTCAAAATTGAGTTAGTTATGAAGACGATCTAGGTCAATCGCCCTGATATTGTGTATAATTTTCGCTGAGGCGCCCGAAATGGTGAATTGGGAACTTCCGGTGGTGAATTGGTTTGAATTTGGTGTAGCAAACTTCGAAAATATAAGGATATTTCGATCAAGATAAGTGATATTATTGAGTGTATAGCTTACATAACGTAATTATAGATATATCAGCAATATGTTTTGTTAAAAGTTAGCTAGAGGGAGTAATCTAGGGTAGATTAAAAGTTCTCGTCCACTGCAGCCGACGTGCCAGTCCTGCGCTTTACCTTGTCTGCGGTGATGGGGCAGGCATCGCTGATGGTAGAATCGGCTGTTTCATCGTCAACAAACCAGGAAAGCATGACTGCAGACATAAAGATAAACATTTAATAATACTAAAGTGTTTATCTGGAGAAAAAACAGTGTGCAGTGCATCATGATACTTAGTTTTAAGATTTTAAGTAAAACATATTATTATTTGTAAAACATAATATGTACATATTTGAAACTTCTATATAACCATACAGAAAACAAAAAGAAGTGTTACAAAAACAAACAAATGTGTACAGCATCTGGCCCTAAGCTACTGGACGGTTTATTCTTAAGCCACTAGGTGGGGTTATTTAATTTAAAAAAAATGTGCTCCCCCAGCATGAAATGCCGCGCCTTGAAACACAGCACCCACTCGTGCTTGATGGGGAGCCAGTTGCGACGGAAGTATGCAGATGCAGCGGGAACTGCCATCTCATCAAGCAAAGCGCACTGTTCATCGAACTGTTGCTCACAATGTGCAACAGCCATGGCATTGAACACACCCAGCAGAGCGTCACGACAACCTCAGTGCGTGAGTAGATAGTGCGCTCTGTTGGGCCTCAAAATCCTACTTATAAAAAAGAATTTAATGACCACTAAACGATTTGGCAACCTACTTATAAAAAAAAAGATCAAAGGCTTTTTTTGACACTAATGAGTTTCGGAAACCTATTTATAAACAACGTGATTGATGAGCGATGTAATTTGATACTAATTGGATGATTGATTACCCCTACACTAGAGATGCCACCTAGCGGTGAGTGCAGAGAGTATTTTAGTCCTAGCGATCAACGCCGTACCTAGAGCGTGCTGACGTAAGCAATAATGCGTTTATTGCGCTAACCACGCTAAAACCATGCAACGTTTAGTTTCGTACTTTTAACGTCCTCAACGCCGTACCTAGAGCGTGCTGACGAAAGCAATAATGCGTTTTTTAGATTCGTTGTATGTGAGATGCCACCTAGCGGTGAGATGCTATAATATAACCGGGGTAAAACCACTGCATAATCGTTGGCGACGGTATAGCTCTCTTAGGAGAGTGTTCGCCTAGGGATCGAAAGGTTCCGGGTTTGAAACCTAGTCGCAACTTTTTAGTTTCTAGCGATGGTATATAAGCGATGGCGGTAGCGGGTGATCGGTAGTCGGTATGATGTCGTCGCCTATAAGGTTTGGTGGATCGCGGTCGTTCTTGTCGAATATGTATATGTGTCGCGTGTCGGCGTTCGGTCGGGGCTTTCCGTCGAGCACGCCTATCAGTACAGGAAAGCGATATTCTACGACGACGTGGAATGTGCCGAAACAATCAAAAGTTCACGAAGCTCTTATGCAGCGAAACGACGCGGTTACGACATTCGACTAAAGAGAATGCCAACCAAATGGACCGACGTTAGGGTGAGATGTATGAAGATGTTGTTGAGGAGGAAGTTTGATGGATCGAGCGATTTGAAGGCTGCACTGTTGGCGACCGGGGACGCCGAATTGGTGGAATGGGTAGCGAGTAAGGAGGGTTTCTGGGGTAGCGGAATCGCGGGCGATGTGGGGAAGAACATGCTCGGTAAACTGTTGATGAAGTTGCGCGATGGTTATAAAGACGCGTAAAAAAGTGTTCGTCGTTCAGTCGTGAAAAATGAACGGACCGTCGTTGAAGCATCCTTTTACGTGTATAGTAGCCGGTCCTACGGGATGCGGTAAGACGACGTTCGTCGAGCGTTTGATACGTTACGACACTATGATCGATCCGCCGCCGGAGAAAATCCTGTGGTGTTACGGACAGTGGCAGAGCGGCTACGCGTCTATGTCTTCGACAATAGAGTTCGTAGACGGCCTGCCGGATCCGAAACGTTTAGACGGTAAAGCGAGAACGCTTCTAGTACTCGACGACCTCATGGAGGAGACCGATAGCCGGGTGACGGTACTATTTACTAAAAAAGTCATCATTGTAATACGTCCGTCGTACAATTGCGACAGAACATGTTTCCGAAAGGGAAAGAAAACCGTACAATCAGCCTGAACGCTCAATACATAGTGCTATTCAAGAGCCCTCGAGACGCGGGTCAAGTAGGTCACCTAGCGAAACAGATGTACCCGGGAAAGGTCAACTACATGATAGAGGCTTTCAAAGACGCGACGTCGTCGGCGTACGGCTATCTATTCGTGGATCTGAAACAGGAAACGGAAGAGGACATGCGTCTGCGTACGTGCATATTTCCGGACGATCGCCTTCAGTACGTGTACGTACGGAAGGGTGGCGGCGGTGGTGGTGGCGGTGGCGTCGGCGGACTATAAGAAGAGAGGGACGACGGGGCGTCCGTTTATTAGCCGCTATGAAGGCGCACGTGACGGGAGCGAAGAGACGGCCGAAGGTGGCGGGACCGACGAATCAAATAAAGAGACACATCGTCGCCCTGCAGCTGTAGGAGAGACATAGGCGGAACATCGCTCTGCGAAAAGCCCTACTCGCCCACGCGGACACCCGTCTCATTTGTTGTCTGTGCGATTGCGCGTACAACATTCTGAAAGGGAACGTGAAGTTGTCGCCGAAACAGAAACGCGTATTGTCGAAATACCGGGATCACCTGCGTAAACTCGTCGACAAACACGTCACGCGTAAGCAGAAGCGTGTCATCTTGCAAAAGGGTGCGGGTGGTTTTCTGACGGCCCTGCTAGCGCCGTTAGCGAGTACCGTTATCCTGCCGCTGCTCAGACAGGTGTTCGGCGGCGCCGGCGGCAGCGGGTGATTGGTGCAGTACGCGAAGAAGATGGCGTTGGTCGATCCACGATTGGTGGAAAGCCTTCTGCCACGTGTCGATCAGTCGTCGAGCACGTCTCGATCACGTGTGCTGAGTAGCCTTGACAGCGACATGAAGGACATTCTAGAACGTTCGGATTTATCGGAACGCGAAAAGGTAGCGTCGTACAATCAACTGCTGAGTCGGTACAATACGATAGAGGCGGCTCGAGCGGCGCAACCGGTACGCGTGTCGGTGGTGAACAGCGGCGAGACACCCGCGGTACCGGTGGCGCCAGCGGCGGCGGCGGCGGTGGCGCCACCATCGTCGGAGGTGATAGAGCGCGAAATCGTAGCCAGTGTGCCGAAAACGTTGAAAGAGAAGACGAGACTGCTTATCGAAAAAATGAAAGTCGATCCGTTGTCTCGATGGAACGAACGCGGTGAATTCGTGTACGACGGTAAAACGATCGCCGGGAGTAATATGGTCGATCTAGTAAACGATCTCATGCGAACGAGATCGAAGACGACGGCGCCCGTAGGATGGCGGGAGTTCGGATTGCACTTGAAGGATATGAATATCCCTATGGAATTCGTAGGCAACCCGCGCTATCGATCGTACATAGAGCGACGACAGAAGCACCTACTAGAAGAGGCGATGATGATGCCGACGACGTCTAGTTCATCAGCAGCGCCGTCGGAGCGGAGACGTCGTCGGATGCGAGGCGAACCTAAACGCAGACAACGATCCTCTTCGTTGGGCGTCACGGCGTGGGATACGTTGTCGTGATGCCGTCACGACGCGCGATCATCGTCATCGTCGGCTTCACCATCGCGCTTATAGCACTCTATATCATCGTATCATCATCGTCGTCGTCGTCGTCGTCATGGTGTCCGGGTGGAGTCGTCGTCGTCCAAAACGAAAGCCTCGACAGCAACGAAACGACGTCGACGACGACGACGCCGAACTGAATAACGCGTACTTCGATCCGAAACGGGTGGGGAGTTACGGAGCCGTCGACGCGTTGCACCGGGCGTCGAAGCTCCGACGTCCGGCCGTCGAGAGGTGGATAGCGTCGCAGGACGCCTATACCCTACACAAACCGGTTAGATGTCATTTCAAACGACGTCGCGTCATCGTGGGCGGTCGAAACCAGCAGTGGCAAGCCGATCTGGTCGACGTGACTAGACTGAAAACGCACAACGACGGTATAACATTCCTATTGACGGTGATCGATGTGTTTTCGAAGCGGGCGTGGTGCGTTCCGTTGAAGAATAAGTCCGGCGCGTCGCTCGTCGCGGCCTTCGAGCGCCTGCTGAACGACGACGACGACGAGACGCCGCACACGCTGCAGACCGATAAGGGGAGCAAGTTTTTGAACCGACCCCTGCAAACGTTGCTAAAGAGTCGCGGCGTTCATCATTTCGTGACGCATAACGAGGAGACCAAAGCGAGCGTCGTGGAACGGTTTAATCGAACTTTGAAGACGCGTATGTGGCGCTATTTTACGAAACACGAAACGCTGCGCTACGTAGAGGCGTTACCGGATTGCGTGCGATCGTACAACAACGCCTACCACCGAAGTATCGGTAGGACGCCGGCGAGTGTCGACGCGACGAATCAGGAGGCCGTATGGCAACGACTGTACGGGGGTGGCGGCGGCGACGAACGATGAAAACCGAAACTACGCGTGGGAGATCGCTTACTTATCAGCAAGACGAGGGGTCAATTCAAAAAAGGATACATGACTAACTGGAGCGAGGAGCTGTTCACCGTCGTAGAGGTGCATCCGTCCGAACCGCCCGTTTATCGCCTGAACGACGACGCCGAGACGCCGATAGAGGGAAACCTTCTACGAACCGGAACAACAACGCGTAGTCGTTCCGAAAGACAAACTGTATCGCGTGGAGGCGGTTCTACGGCGTCGTCGGCGTCGTGGCGGCGGTTCGGAGGCGCTCGTAAAATGGAGCGGATATCCGGCCTCATTCAACAGCTGGATCGACGCCGAGTCGCTCGTGGACCTATGAATCGTTGGATGCGTCACACCGGCTGCTGGCGACTGCACGAGGCGGGACTATGCAACGGATCTTCGGTCTTACCGTATAAAGGTCCCTGCTGCATCGACAGCGCGCAGTGGCGCGACGATGTGCGACGACGACGAAACTACCTCGAGTGGCGATCGAGGAACGAACGCCGACGAATCATCCGTCGTCGACGACGAGCACAACGCGGACTCCATCGACGCTACAACAACAACCACTGCCGAACCCGTTCCTTGGCGAATCTGCGGCAACGAATGCCCTAAGGCCGAAATCGTTTTCCTCTGTCAGGTCGTCGTCCTGTACTTCGACATCGCCGTTAGTATATACAATCTGACGAAAGGTCAAGGTGACTCCAACCTGTGGACGGCGCTGTTGAGCAGCTGTCTCGGTTACCTGCTCCCGAGTCCGTCTATGAGTGTCGGCGGCGGCGAACGTCGACGACACGATGGCGGTCTCGTCTGACTTTTACCTGACGCTGCCGAGCAACGCGTCTATGAAACGTCACCCCGAAAATACGTTGACGCACTACGTCACGACGTTGCCGCGACGTTTCGACCTGTCGGGGGAGTGGGAATGCGGCGCGGTGTCGGTACAGTATCCGCACACGTGGAACAACGTGAGAGAGAAGGACGCCTACTTCTATCTGACTTGCGCGGCGGGCGAACCGGGTGTTCACACGCAGATAGACGAAGACGGCGCGACCGTGCTGATATATCGTCAGACGTCGATTCCTCACGGTTTCTACAACAACGTTTATACGTTGTTGAACAGGATCAACGAGGCGCTAGATAAATTATCCACCAGGAAGGTCAAGGCCGTGTTAGAATACTGCGCCGTCTCTAACCGATTTACGCTACGTATGTCGTCGGGTGCCGAATTTATCATACCTCATTCGAGCCGTCTGAGGCACGTGCTAGGTTTCCATAGCAACACGATCATGAGTTCGTCCGCGTTCGGTCCCGCGCCGGCGGTGAGGCCCGTCATCAGCACGTCGTCCGCCGCGTACACGTTCGAGTACGAAGGTCGCGATACGGTGAATATGTCGGCGGGCATCGAGAGTCTCTACGTGTACACGGATCTCGTGGAACCGCGCGTCGTCGGTGACGTGTACGCGCCGCTCCTTCGAAACATCGCCGTCCGCGGTGAGAACGGTGACGTTATTTCGGAAACGTTCGATCGCGTGCAATACGTGAAGCTGCTGCGGAATCAATTCGACGAGATCGAAGTCGATATAAGAGACGATCACGGCCAACCGATACCATTCGAGCAGGGGAAGGTGGTGATGACGCTTCACTTCAGACGCTGTAAATCGAAATTGTTTTAATAACATGTCGCCGTCGTCGAAGAACCCGTACGTGGACTACTACGTTCGTCAGGTCGGCGGACAGCTGCCGGTCTTCGTCGGTGCTCGAGGTCAACGAGGTTACGGTCTGGGTAATCTCTTCGGGAGTCTGTTTCGAAGCGCCATGCCGCTTATCAAGAGAGGCGCGATGGCGTTGGGAAAACGCGCGCTCAACACCGGCAAGCACGTGGCGCGCGACGTCGTCGCCGGCGCCAATCTGAAACAGTCGCTAATAAGGCGCGCGAAGGAGGCCGGCGCCGATCTTCTCGACGGCCTATTGAATTCGCAGGCAGCGCCGCCAAAGAAGAAACAGAAGAGAAAGAAACAAACGCAGCAGCGCCGTCCCCGCGGCGGCGTCGTCGTAAAGAGAGCGCGCTTAGCGGCGACGGCCGTCAGTAGGCGGAAAAGAGCGCGTCAAACGGACATATTCGACGAGTAACGACGACTATACGGACCTTCGAGTGTACGTGCGCGTCATAGTGACGCGGGGAGGAGAGGATACCGATCTGACGGCCGCCGCCGCGTTGGCGCCGGTCAACAATTTCCTGCATACGATATTCAGTCAACTCGACGCGTCGCTGAACAACGTCCTCGTGTCGCCGTCGACCAATACGTACGCGTACCGCGCCTACGGAAGAAAAAAACGCAGCAGCAGCGACGCGGCGGCAGCGGCGGCATAAAGAGGGCGCGCCTAGCGGCGACGGTCGTCAGTAGGCGGAAGAGAGCGCGTCGAACGGACATATTCGACGAAGATGGCGTTCGTGAACGGCTCGACGTGCGAGGGCGTGAAGGCCGAACTGGAGCTGTTCAGCGGACAGGTGACGCAGACGAGCATCGAGAGTAGTCATTGGACCGTCTACCAGCCGCTGACGACTCTCGACGCCGGCGGCCCTATTGAGTTCCTCGTGGCGGGTTCGGGCGAAGACTATACGGACCTGGGGAGCGTTCAACTGTACGTGCGCTTCAAAGTGACGCGGGGGGAAGGTACCGATCTGGCGGCCGCCGCCGCGGTGGCGACAGTCAACAATTTCCTGTATTCGATGATCAGTCAAATCGACGTGTCGCTGGACAACACCCTCGTGACGCCGTCGACCAATACGTACGCGTACCGGGCCTACCTCGAGACGTTGCTAAGTTACGGTAGCGACGCGAAACGTTCGCATCTCACGGGTTCGTTGTGGTACAAAGACACCGCCGGACGGATGGACACGCTCGGCAACGGCAATGTCGGGTTCGAGGCGCGACGCTTCATGACGGCCGATAGCAACGAGGTGGAGATGATGGGACGCCTGCACATCGACGCGTTTATGCTAAACAGACACCTACCGAACGGCGTCGACACGAAAGTGCGCATAGTGCGCTCGAAGGACGCCTTCGCGATCATGTGCGCGCAAGCCGTACCGGGGTGGCGCGTCTTGCTGCAGGCGATTCGACTGCACGTGCGAAAAGTGAAGTTGAACCCGGCCGTCCAGCTGGGACATACTAAAGCGTGGGGGTTGGGAACGGCTACGTTTCCGATGCGCCGCGTCGACTGCAAATCGTTCTCGATAACGGCGGGTACGCTATCGCACACGCACGAGAACCTGTACATGGGCGCGATTCCGAAATGCCTCTTCCTGATGAAGATCGATAACGTCGCCTACAACGGCGACTACACTAGAAATCCGTTCGACGCGCGTCACAACGACATAAACTTCCTGACGCTCGTCGTCGACGGACGTCAGGTGCCGAGCAAGCCGCTGCAGCCGGACTTCCCGCACAACCGGTACGTGCGGAGCTACATGAATCTCTTCGAGGCGACCGGAAAGGCGTTCGAGGACGAGGGTAACGACGTATCGCGTACGGACTTCGGCGCCGGCTACACCATCTTCGGTTTCGACCTGACCCCCGACTGCTGCGACGGCGATCATTTCAACGTCGTGCGTCAGGGGAGCGTGGGCGTCGAAATGCATTTCGGAACGCCGCTACCGCTTCCGGTGAACGTCGTCGTATACGCGGAATTCGAGACGGTGATGGAGATCGATCGAAACCGGAACGTAGTGTACGACTGGTAACTATGGATACGTTTCAACTGATGCGTCGTCTGGAACGCGATACGTACGCTAAACGTATCGTCGTCGGCGTCTTGCCTAAAGACGCCCTACTTACCGGCACCGCCGTCGCCGCCGCCACCTACCCGACGGCCTTCGTGTGCAACAGCGACGACGACGGCGAACCGGGACAGCACTGGGTGGCCGTCTACGTGGACGCCGACCGACGAGGCGAGTACTTCGATTCGTACGGTCTGCCGCCGCTGCACGCCGACTTCCGCGCCTTCCTGCGCCGCCACTGCGGCGACGCGTGGACGTACAACGACAAGCTGCTGCAGAGCGTCATCTCTAACGTGTGCGGACAATATTGCGTCGCCTACCTTCTCCTCCGATGTCGCGGTATGCGGTTGTCGACGTTCCAGAGACTATTCGGCACCAATCGGGTGAACAATGACTGTCTCGTATACGATTTATTAAAACCTCATCATTAATTATGCCGCTTTTACGTGTATAGTAGAAATAAAAACAACAAACAAATGATCATGTACATGTTGGTGTTTATTATTACCCTACATATACATACATACAGAAACTACCCCTAGGGGGGTGGTGGGGGTTAGGTTAGTAGTAGACGAGTTAGACGAGTGTTTACGAGTTAGACGAGTGTCGGCGCCGTAGTGACGCCGTCGTCGAGCGCGCGGCGTTTAGCATAGAAAAAGCTCAACGCCGCGCGCTCTTGAACGTACGTCAACACGGACGAGTCTTTCACTTGGAAACCGCGGTTCCAGCCGACGCCGTTGCGACGGTCGCGCAGTACGGCGAGGAAGGTGTGCTCGTCGATGTCGGCGTTCTGTCGCTTGTTCAGTCCCTTCGTGCTGTACTTCGGACCGGTGGCGCCGCCGAAGCAGTAGTAGGTTTTGCTGCACAGCGCCACGATTCCGTCGCCGCGCCACTCTTCTTTGAATAGGCCCGGCGTTCAACGATCGAACAGGCGTCGGCGCGCGCAGCACACGTCCGCATCCCACGCTAGTCCGGCGACGCGCCGTCGTACGTTGGCGTCCACGTGCGCGTCGCAGCATTCGGCCTGGAACCAGAGCGAACGATTCCGGAAGTAGTGGTCGCGACGTTCTTCCGGTACGAGCGCGTCGACGTCACGTCCGGCTAGGGCGATGTACGCCGAGTCCGTGTCCATAGCGCATTACTGGAAGAGCGGACGGGGAATGTAGGCGTCGACGAAATCGTAATAAAATTCCAGCATTCTCAATTTTGCGTACTGCAATACGAAATAGCTGATATGTATCGGCAGGCCGTAGACGATTTTGCGCTTATTCAGCGCCACCTCGTACAGCGCGTCGTCGACGACGACGTCGAGTTGCCGGAAGCGCTGATTGTTGACGAGCATCGACGCGCCGATCGGCGTGGCGTACTTGATTTCCCGGTGCCGATCGACGCGCGTAATCGTTTTCCCGTAGGAACTGTTGCCGAGAAGTTTAAAGGTATCGGCGATGATCGATTTGTCGGGATCGATATCGCCCTCGCGTCGCGCCGTCGAATCCGCGTCGCCAAATCGGCGAAAGCACGCGATCGGCGCGTACTCGACGATCTGGTAGACGCGCTCGACGACGAGACCGTGCGCCAGATACCAGCGTAGGAGCGGCGTCGCGAGCACGATCGCCGCGCTCGGCGTAGTCGCGCATGAACGGGCTGAGATCGTCGCGCACGATATCGACGTTCTTGACGGGCTGAGATCGTCGCGCACGATATCGCACTGCACGAGGCCGAACAGAGAGCCGTCGCTCACCGCCTCCAGTATCGTCGAGAGCGTAATGGCGGTCGGCGGTTGCCATCGTGACGCGTCGGGCGGTGTCGGCACCGCCGGCGGTCGCACGGCGTGCCACTGGCACTCCCACATTTCGACGACGTCGTCGACGAAACGGCGCAGGTAGGCGGTCACGGCGATCGTCGCGGCGTACAGCGTCGTCATCGGTTGACCGTTGACGGCGTTCGTCGTCACGTGCGCCTGACACGTCGGGTAGCCGTGAAAATAGCAGCCGTGAAATTGATACGCCGTTCTCGTGGCGGCGCACCAGCCGTCGACTCGGTGCTTTCCGATGCGCTTCTCGCGTCCGTTCAACTGGTGACGTATACGCGCGCCGGTTTCCGCCTCCACGCGCGTCAACCACTCCACGGACATACGACCGTAGCGGTGCACGCGTTCCGCTCGAAAGGCGTTCTCAGCGCGCCGGCGCGTGTAACAGCCCGTCGGCATCTCCTGCATTATCGCCCATAGATAGAGGCCGTTTGCGTCGAAGACTACTATCGATCGGCAGGGCGCGTCGCCGCCTCGAATCGACGTCACGTCGGCTTCGTGGTGGCGCGCGAAGTTGATCGACGGGCCGCCGACGATCTGCGCCTGCAGCAGACGGTGCAGATCTTTGTTCGGCTCGTTGAAGAGCGAGAAATGGATCGACGTCGGCAGGTCGTTGAACAGGTACAACAACGTCAACCCCGGTACGCTGATGGCGTCCTTGAACATGTCGATACGTCGCGCCGATAGAAGGCGAAATGGCGATCGACGGCCTCGAGAAACGGCGCCACGTCACGATTGTTATACCACACAAGAAAATCGCGCATCGACGTCATGCCCTCGTCACGCCACGCCGTCGCGCAAATCTCGTACGCCTCCGCGGAGATTCCCTCGCGTTTCAGCTGGCTGTAGAAAGCTTCGCGCGACGGCAGGGCGGTTTCGTCCAGACGCGTCAACGCGTCGATGTGCTCGTACGGAAAGTAACCCTTCGTTGCCGAGCAATCGTACGCTTTCAGAAAGCGATCGTAGCTAACGCCGGGCGCGAGGTAATTCGTTATGTCCAGGAACTTCAACGTCGTCGTCGACAGGCACATGTAATTGTTCTGACGTTTAATGGTAAACGCCGACGACGTGTGCTGCGCGTCGCCGGTTATGAGCAGGGGGTTCAAGTACTTTTTGACGACATTGAGGTCGTACTTACCCGAATTGAATCCCAATACGGGCATTTGACGAAGGTACGTCCACAGCCGGTCGGCGAGAGTGGCGTACGGTGACGCGTCGTCGTCGTCGTCGTTGCATCGTCGCCGCCAGTCGGCGTCGAGCGCGTCGAGCGCCTCGAAGGTCGCGTCGTAGCGGGGACGTAGAATCGCGCACGCCGCCGCGCTCACCGCTTCCAGGTCGTCGATGAGGCGACGCGCGAGTTCCGACGAATCGCCGGTCGTGACGTAACACCGCGCCGCTTCGTGACCGGGCACGTTCGTCGCGACGCTCACGCTGAGCAGTTCGTGTCGCGCGATCCAGCGGCATTTGTCGGTATCCGTCCGCAGATCGTTATCGGCGAAATAGCACTCGAAATCGAACGTCGCGCGGTACGGGTAGTAGCGCAGGTCGTCGTCGCCGACGTCGATGCCTTCGTCGTCGAGTCGCTCGAATACGGACGGCGACGGTCGGTAGACGCCGCCGTGGAACACGTGACGAACGCCACCTTCGCACGTCGCTTTGTGACGTCGTAACTCGCGCGCGTTCCGCCAGAGGGATCTGCCGCATTTCCCGCACTTGTACGTTTTCGTGTACGCGCGCGGATCGCTTATGTACGAGAAGTGCGACTCGTACAGGTTGAAGTTCAGCGTCGTGGGGTGCGCTTCGCGCGATCGACGGACTAGTTCGGCGACGTCGTTCGTCAGTCGACGATAGACGACGACGTTGATGCCGAAAACCGTCTCCACGCGATCCAGTTCGTTCAGTCGCACGCCGTTCGAGGCCGACGTGCGCGCGGCGCGACAATACCGCGCGTGCAGACGTTTAGCGACTTTCGTTAAACGGTTCGTACCGATGTGGCGGCCACTTTCGCCTCGTCGGTGACCTTGCAGGTGGAGTCCGATGCATCGGAAGAGACACAGATGGTCGTCGTAGGGCGTGCATCGATGATCTTTCGTCAACGTCACGATGGCCTTGTTGAGGCGCACGTAGGCGGGAAGCGTCGTCTCGCCAACGCAGCCGATACGATGATTGATGATGACGTTCACGAAGTAGGTGGCGTTTGTTACGAGCTCAACGATCCATCCCGAGTCGGGACGCTGCGCGATGGCGTACTGCAGTACGTCGGTCGTGCGCACGGCGTCGAGGAATCGTTCGAATGAACGGCTATCGGTAACTAGGGCGGGTGTTTCGAGCAGGCGACCGCAACAGTTACACGAAGAATGAAACTATCGGTACCGACCCGACACCTTATGGCGTAATACAAAACCATAGCTTACGTTAATTTTAAACGTGTTCTTTTGCGCGCGAAACATTTCCCTCAGGCGCGGTTCGAGCACGCGCGTACTCGTACAGGCGGTCATACGATAGTTGTAACGCGACTGTATGGCACCGCGCGCCACCGACGTCTCTATGCTACGCCGGTGCTCGTCCACGACACGCTGTAGATCGTCGGGTGACGGGGCCCTAGCGGCTGCCGCCTCCGCCACTGATTCATTACTACTACCAGGAGGTGGCGACGCCTGACGGCCACACCGCAGCTGCATATGTCGTAGCATAGCGTGACGCGCGGTGAATATCGCGCCACATTTTGGACACTCTCGACGTTTTACGCATAGCGCTTCGTCGCCGCATTTTTTCGAACTCTTTACGTGTCGTTCTAACGTCGTCTGCGTCGCGAAATAGCGCCCGCATTTCGGACATTGCCATCTAGTAGGTGATGGCATTCTCTCTAATGATATTTTTTCGAGCACCGCTATTTATAACAGCGACGGTGACGGTGGTGGTGGTAAGTACACCCTAGCGGGAAGAATGCGGTCAACTAGCGGTAATTTTTCTAACTGTGTGCGGTATGGTGGTTTTTACAAATAGCGGTAATTTTTCTAACTAGCGGGATGTCATTTTTACGACTAGCGGTAATTTTTTTAACTGTGTGCGGTATTGTGGTTTGTATAACTAGCGGTAATTTTTCTAACTAGCGGGATGGTGGTTTTTATAACTACGACTAGCGGTAATTTTTCTAACTGTATCTAGTGGCGGTAATTTTTATAACTAAGGTGCGGTAATTTTTCTAACTAGGTAACTCGGAAACGGAAAGTACATTTTCAACGTTTTATTCGGTACTCTTACAACATTCAAACACAGCGTCGTGAAGTCTTTGTTTCAATAGCAAGCAAATATTATAATAAAATGTTCTCTATTCTACTAGTGTTCGTTCATTCCAGTCCGCTCCGGCGTTGCACGTACGTGTGCACGGCCGACTCGAGTTGCACGCGATTCATATAATCGCGCCAATTTGTTCCCAACAACCAGTTCGACACAAACTGCACCAAATACAATTCTCCTGCACGGCCCGTTTGCGGCTGCTGTTCACCGGAAGAAGTCGACACCGTAGTCTCGTGTAGAATATGCACTAGTCTCGTGAAACAGGGGATGAGCGATCGACGCAGGAACGTTTCGATGACGCTGTTGAAATAGCGCGTCACAATACACCCCGCATTATCGAAACGTTGCATATATACCCGATTTGGCCGTCCCGCGCGATAGCCGGGCATGTGAACGTATGGACAGCCTTCATTCGGCTCACATACCCCGCAATGATCTCGCGCCTTCTCCAGAATCATTTCGCCGAGACTCTCGGCGACGAGATCCATCGCCAGTCGTTCGTAACGCCCGACCAACTGACTCCGGCTCGGCACGACCAGTTGCCGTTGACACGTCCCCAGCTCCTCCGATACGCTCCAGTACGGCGAGCACGTCGGTCCCATCGTCCCCAGGCTGTCGTTATACGTCGGTGGAGCGGGACGCATTCGGTTCGAGCCGCCGCCCAGCGCCTCCTCGATGATCGCCTCCAATACGTGAGCGTCACGAACTCCTCCACTCCCCTACAGCACAAAGCAGTTCTACTCTTTACGAATCACCGTCAGGAACGCGTGTAGGAAGTCGCTCATACACTCACGTCTGGTGTGTTGCATCAGAGCGTCCTACAAACACATTATTATGATTATTCCGCCTCCTCCCTCTTGTCCTCATCCTTCTTTATCGACCCCTGCACACCCCGTTCCAACAACGTTCTTACGAACGAGGCAACCTCGTCGTACTGAGCGCGAATTCTTTCGTTGTTTGCGAGCATTTTTTCCAGTACGCAGCGCACTTCCTAAAGCATATAAAAGCACAACTGTTAGTACATCAAACTACTACAAAATAGGCTTGCTTCGTAGGCCAACCAAAACGCTCTTATATATTGCTCGGCCGACTCGGCTAATAGTTCAAAGCTCTCCGCACTTAGTTCCCGACCACGACGATCTCTCATTCGTTGTCGTTCGTTGGCGTGCGTCAATAAATCTACCAGTAGCGGCCAATTTTCCTCCTACAAACAACACAAGACAACATTAGTCATCGTCGACGATGACGTATCTCTTTAGTGTGCGGACTGTATACGAGGGGTCGCCGTTCCAACTCGTCTTCCCGCACACTAATCCCCACTTTAGTACCGGCTAACTCGAGCACGGTATCGCGAAGTTCCTCCTCGTTCAATTCCGTCAAGTACTCGGCCGTGTACTCGACGAGATTAGACATTTGGTTATCGAACAACGTAAGCCAAAGCTCGTCTTCCTCCTCCTCGCCGTCCTTCACCATCACACGCAACGCGAAGAAATATTTCGGTACAAACACTTCACCGTGCGTTCGACATATCAGGGTCCCGTCTTTGCTTGTCTGCAATTTCCGGCGACAACGGGAACATCCCAAATAGGTGGTGCCGGGCTCGCCTTTGTACGAGACGGCGTCGATCGTAACGGGCAACAGGAGTTTATACACACCGTTGACAGCGCACTTCAGATGTCTTAGACTCACCACTGTGGCGCGTGTCGACGCCGACGATTCACGCTCCATAGAACCGCTCCGCGACAGGACCGGGAGCTGCTCGGCCGTTTCGTCGGGCTGCTCCAAGTGCGCCTCTTCGGCGCTTCGCTTTCGGCCGACAGTCAACGGGGCCGCGATGAGCGCAACGGGCCGCTTAACGGGTGGTGACACCCCCGTTGACAAGGCTGCAATCAGTGCCGAAGGTTGACTGCTGCTGCTGGCCGCTGCCGTCGCCTTCATCGACTGCTTCCGCGGCGCCTTCGGCTTTTTTGGTTGTTGTTGTTGACTTTCATCCGCCATGTTGCGGAAGAACGTCTGCTGCTTGCTGCTCTGCTGTTGTAGAAAGAATACACGTTAGAACTTCAGCGTCATACAATATAGCTTTTTCTCAACCGTTTTATACCTTTTCTAAATAACACGCATGCGCACTTCACGCTAATACGTCATCTTACTCAATTATCAGCGTGCGTGCCTCGTACATTTCAGACATTTTGTTTTCGGAAAAAAGTTTCCGGTCACGTCAGTACATTCGCCGTTAAATCTCTCCTTACATCGATTTTCTCTAATATCGATGCACCTCACGTTTCCTGACTCCACAGAGAATCTATACAACGTTTAGTTTCGTGCTTTTAACGTTTCGTTTATTGTTTTTGAAATGTCATTGTCTACAACATAACGCGCATGCGCACTTCACACTCATACCCTTATCTTATTCAATTATCGACGTGCATACTTCATCCATCCCAGGCATTTTGTTTTCGGAAAAAAGTTTCCGGTCACGTCAGTACATTCGCCGTTAAATCTCTCTTTACATCGAATTTTTCTAATTTCGATGCATCTCCCGTTTCCTGACTCCACAGCGATCTTAAACAACGTTTCATTTCGCGCTTTTAACGTTTCATTTATCGTTTGTAAAAATCCTTTGTTCTCCGTTCACATTCCAATCGCGTTAAGTCACGCGCAACAGATGTCACACATGTGCGCTTAACGCATTCCGCCTAGTCTACCGAGGAATTTGTTTTAGGAAAAAAGTTAGCGTTCACGTCAGTGCATTCATTGTCAAATGTGACTTTTACAACGAATTTATCTAATATCGATGCATCTCGTGTTTCCTGACCCCCCAGTGATCGTATACGTTTAATTTCGTGCTTTTAACGTTTCGTTTATCGTTTGTAAAAATCCTTTGTTCTCCGTTCACATGTCAATCAAAATAAGCCGTAGTGTCATGCGCCGCCGCCGCTGTTTGACGACGCGCACATTTCATACACACTTTTACAAACACGCGCACGACGCTTCCACATCGCTCCATCTAACATGGCAACACCACGGTAAGACATTTCAACAGCATGCATTTTATTTAAACAGTGCTTACTATACGCAATAGCATGTATTTTATTTTAAACATGCATGCATTTTATTTAAATGCACGTTTTTATTGTTGTAACATAAACATGCATTTTATTTAAACAGTGCTTACTATACGCAATAGCATGTATTTTATTTTAAACATGCATGCATTTTATTTAAATGTACGTTTTTATTGTTGTAACATAAACATGCATGCATTTTATTTAAATGCACGTTTTTACTACAGTAGTACGCATTAAATTGCATGTATTTTACCGTTTAAACATGCATGCATTTTATTTATAAGTGCGTGCATACATGCATGCATTTTATTTAAATGCACGTTTTTACTACAGTTGTTGTAACATACCGTTTAAACATGCATGTATTTTATTTAAATGCACGTTTTTACTACAGTAGTACGCATTAAATTGCATGTATTTTACCGTTTAAACATCCATGCATTTTATTTATAAGCGCGTGCATATCTCTCATTTTACCATATTTAATGTCTCATTCATCGTTTAAACATTTCATTTTATTTCATCGTTTAAATGGTCCTTTGTTTATTATTTCATAGACCGATCCAACAGCCTACAAGAGGCGTATCGACCCCGTATAGGCCGATCCAACTGCCCGACGTGTCGACGACGTCGACCCAGGCAACATGTGTGGTCGCGCCATCCGTCCGCACACCTCCGTCTCCTACGCGCGACGTCACGCCTGACAGCTCTGACGATGACGACATCGCCGATCTGGCACGGGTGTTTCTCGTCAAACAGCCCAATGGCCTATGGAGAACGATCACGCCTCCCGATGAACTGTATCGCCGAGAAGGCTTCGGTTCCCCGCCGGAGCAATCCGTTGGTCGATATCATTCACAATAACCCGGACCAACCCGTTGGTCGATATCATTCACAATACATATTCAGTCACTACTCACGTTTTCACGCGTCTATTTCCAATGCATAAACACCCTACTGAACGTTAGTGTATTTATGCATTTGATTGTCATTGTAATCCCACGACTAGATGTATTTAAACGCAGCGGTTTCGTTTTAATCCGTCCACCAGAACAACGTTGTTTACCGTTAGCCAGCTATGCTGTCATCCAGGGGTCAAAGGCCACTAGAGCAGCAGCAGCCGGCGGCGGCGCCTTATCACAGCAGCAGCAGCGGTCGTCGCTCATGCTGTCAACATAGGGACCATTCATAACGGGGGTCGACGTTTATACAATGGTTTTAGTTTATACAATGGTTTTAGCGTGGTTATATTAGCGCGATAAACGCATTATTGCTTACGTCAGCACGCTCTAGATACGACGTTGAGAACGTTAAAAGTACGAAACTAAACGTTGGATACAATGGTTTTAGCGTGGTTAGCGCAAGGTACGACGTTGAGGACAACGTTAAAAGTACGAAACTAAACGTTGCATGGTTTTAGCGTGGTTAGCGCAATAAACGCATTATTGCTTACGTCAGCACGCTCTAGGTACGGCGTTGATCGCTAGGACTAAAATACTCTCTGCACTCACCGCTAGGTGGCATCTCTAGTGTAGGGGTAATCAATCATCCAATTAGTATCAAATTACATCGCTCATCAATCACGTTTTTATAAGTAGGTTTCTGAAACTCATTAGTGTCAAAAAAGCCTTTGATCTTTTTTTTTATAAGTAGGTTGCCAAACCGTTTAGTGGTCATTAAATTCTTTTTTATAAGTAGGATTTTGAGGCCCAACAGAGCGCACTATCTACTTGCGTGGCCAGGAGTCGTTGTGGCTCTTGAACGTCTATGTAAATAAACATATGCAAATATCAGTCGTTGGTTAATAATTGTAGTTTTACTAGCACATCTTCTGTAGTACAGTGGAACCTCACTACTAAGGTCACCCTTGGGACCGACCGAAAATGACCTGAATAGTGAGGTGACCTTACTAGCGGGACTAATTTTGTATACTTTACTGTATGTGGACGAGGTTTGCCTGTATACACACAAACTTGCCAATCAACAGTATAGACATAGTAGTTGAATATAAAAACATTCCGAATAATAACCATTTTAGATTAATTAAGATGACAACATTTTGATATTTATATTTATAAATTGTAATTGATAACTGCAACTGACCAAGCATGTAAACTATGTATGGTCAAGCATCAATGCTGTATATCCAACCTCTTAAACATACCTCCAACATATGGGTGAGGGCCGCAGCTGTCTCTGTTGATGTCAAGTAGACAGCAACAACTTGTGAATGTCCATTTCCATCAATGCAAAGCATCAGGAAGAGAGGCATCCTCAAATCAGTGAGTTTATATGTTGCATCCGCCATAATAATCTCTGGAAATGATGCATACATTCTCCGCATTCGGGCATCTTGGAAAAACAGACCTGTGAATATCCCTTCCTCGTCATGAAATACTTCCACGACTGACCCTGAAACAAGCAATAATTACACAATTACGACTTCCAAGGGTTGGTTGTGTTCGTCATCATCCATTCTGTAAGGAATATTGCAAATTCACTATTACTCTGTTTGTCATAGGTAAAATCACGGACAGTAGTAGCTGTCATGTTGCATTAGCTATGCTAGTTAGGCGAAATATAGCTTATAAGGAAAAAGAAAGAATAATACCACTGCACAAAACAATAGTTAGGCCTCATTTAGAATATTGCATACAAACATACCGCAAGAAGGACGCTAGAAAGGTATGCTAGAAAGAGTACAGACGAGAGCGACTAAAATGAACCCAAAAATGAGGGATCTTAGTTATGATGAAATCAGCCTAAAAGAATGTGGTTTAACAAGAACTGAGATCAGGAGATTGAGAGATCAGATAGAAGTGTTCAAAATATTGAATGGTTATGAAAATATTGATAGAAATATTTGTTTCTCAGTTAAGAAAGACTAGAGGATGTGAAGTTACATTAGTAAAGAAGAGTTAATTCTCTGGGTGGCAATCTTGTTAAATCTATAACAGTAGATCTGAGGAAGTGATCGGCGATCATTGGGACAATTAAAAATTCCATCATTTTGTTATCCTCGTCGTAATAACTGTTTTAGACACATATCACGTACCTTCCATGGCTTTTAAACGAGTGACCACTTTGGTCAAATCATTGCCATCTCCACATCGCATCTTTGCTTGGATATTGCTGACATCTCGTAGCGTGACAATCTTGCCTGTTTTTTCGTGAAGGTAAATTTGCAGCAACTTCTTGCTGCTCTTGAGCTTCGGCAAATCTGTAGCAATTGTTGTATCTTCTGGTGTCAGTCTTCGCTGACGCGGCAAGTGAGCATAAATGTTCTACACAGTAAATCCCATTCTATACATCAGGCAGAAAAAGACACTATTTGCACAGATGAAAAAAATTGGAATTCGTAAAAAATAATCCTATCTACTAGTAGCAATCATAGTAGCATATATGTACCTGTGAAACCTCATGATTGTGGGTTTCATTGACACTGGTCACCACCAACTGCTGGCAATCTTTGGATAAACCCAGCTTGATTGTGGCCGGGCACTGCTGTTTCAGGGTCCTAAAGACAGATAAAATCAGAATCAACATCCAAAGTACATGTTTTGTGATCAAATCGTGTCATTTGTCGAAGTGCAGCTCTAAGCAACTGACGTGAATGCAAAAAAGTCTACCATTCGTAGCCTGTTTTTTCTCCGTGAGGGACTAAACGCAACATGAAAAAAATTGTTTAATGGAACTTGATATTAAAATATTCACATATTCGTCACTCACGTTACATGATGACCATCAGTAGCACATCTGACAATATGCACTAATGTGGATAACACATAGATGAATACCAACTGTGCACAACTAATAGCCAGTATTCATTTTATCAAAATGTTATTGCTTTACTTGGTGTACTGTAATATTAAAATAGAAATGAGACTAGTGTTTGTGGTAAGTTTCAGAGATAAAATTTTAAAATAAAAGCCTGACCATTCCAAATGGTCCTATTCATAATTACCAAGTAGCATGTGTGTGTTGCCCATTTCACATATGCAAGTTAAATGGTTCCAATGTTATTACTATTTTCCCATCAATTAAATGCAGTCTTCGTGCAGCCTGTGCACAAGAAGAAATGGACTGAAAACTAATAACCCAAAATGCCACCATTTTAAGGTTTAAAAGTTGAATAGCGCAGTAAATATCGAATATATCAAAAAAATTCAAAAAGGATAATAAACTACATGTTATTATCCATCGCGTGGCACCATTTAAATGATGATATAACATATTCTATGTTTTTGTTGACATACCAAGACCGAAGACCGAGTAAGAGTAACACTAATACTATTATTTGTATCAAAGACGTCATGCCTATTAGTAATAGGCATGACGTCTTTGATACAAATATTGAAATAACACGATAAATAACGTCTTGACTTTGCCTAGACAAACGAATATTATAGGACAATATTATATAGGACTGTTATGCATTTCATACATACTTCGTGTTGCTCCTGTCGCCAGTGCTCCTTGGCTTGTGAGCCTTTCCCCCGAAAACGCAGCAGTAATCCAACAAGTAGTACCGCAGTTCGGGCTTTGCCTTGCCCGCGCGGCCTGGATATCTGGATATCTGGATATCGACGCAGCCAACGTTTTGCAGTCGCGTCTGTACAGCTGCACGGCCGTCGCATCTTCTATTTCCTTAATCTCTTAACATCATCAAAACTACTAAAAGAATCGCCAACATTTATCCCAAATGAAACTACGAGGTACGAGACCGAGGCTGGTAACGAGGCACGCTGTTTTTTGAAGCTGAGAAAAAAGATTGAAGAAGCGGATCGCAGGTTGTATGGTAGTTGTTTTAGCCAGGCTTTTTGTTGGCTGCCCTGTCCCGTATTAGGCTAGATGGAAAAACCCAGAAAAAACAGTGCTAGTGTAAAGAGCAAGCAACATGAAAAATCGTCCCAATCGATGGCACCGGATCATAACAAACATGGCCGAAAACCGCGGGAGAGCCGAAAGCAAAGCCGGAAGAAACAACGAAGACCCAGAATCTCCGGTAAGGCAAGATGATGATATAGTTGTGGGTGCCAATACCACAATCAATACCAATGAACATGACACAGACACAGATGACAATTGTGTAACTTGCGGGAAAGTTGTTACACAGGTGGACAACGGAGCCGAGTGTCAGTGGTGCAGCCGGTGGGAGCACAGGGTATGCGCAGGGCTAAACGCAACTGAATATAATATGTTATCCGAATCGTCACCCAAAATAATGTTTTTCTGTACCAAACGCCAACCTAAAGTGAACATGACTTTGAGATTCTTTAACGATGTGCGGGAAAAGCAGAACAAATTCGAGACGAGGCTGAAAGTAGTAGAACACAAGCTGGAAGTGGTTGAAGAAAACGTGGAAACTAAGATGGACGTCACCTGCTGTGCGCTAGAGGCGAGAGTAGATGAAAAGCTTTCTGAACTTGCATCAAGTGTCGAGGACAGAATCAAACCACTGAGTGAGTTAACCCAAAGCAGTATTGAGGCAGCAGTGGAAAACTACATGGGAGAAGAAAACGACAAAGCAAAAAGGCGTCTCAATGTGATAGTTCACAACATACCAGAGCCAACATCGGATGAAGGACAAGAACGGAAACAACAAGACATGGATCACATGAAGTCTATCTTCGAAGAGTACCTGGGGGTGACGATGGACATCAAGCGTGCAGTAAGGTTAGGCAAGAAAGGACCGCGACCAAGGCTGCTGATGGTGCAGGTAGGAAATGACCAGGAAAAAGCAGCCATCATGAAAAACTGTACTAAACTCCGGAATGAAAACAACCCCAGCAACATCAGGAAAGTGTTCATCACACCTGACATGACCACAAAGGAGAGAGAGAAAGACAAGGCTCTTCGGGCTGAACTAACTGAGACAAACATTGATTCTGGAGAAAACAGGTATATGATAAAAAAAACGGGAGAATAGTGCAGAGGAGGGTACGCACTCAAGAAACCCCCCCAAGCCAGTGAGACACCTGACAACGAACAGTGTAAATAATCAAGCACAAAGTTCCATGTTTAAGTGTTATCAAGCAAATGCACAAAGTATAAAAAAACAAGTTCCACGAGTTCCAAGCACAAATTCAGAGTTACGAACCGAAAATCATAGGAATCACAGAAACATGGTGCAGTTCAGATATAGGTGACTGTGAGATGAACCTGGGCGCCTACAATATGTTCAGAAGTAATAGAAGGGAATCTATTGGTGGAGGAGTACTAATGTATATACACAAAGACCTACCAGCTATGCCCTGCCAAGAAATGAACAACCTGGAAATAGAAGACTCAATGTGGGTGTCAGTTAAGCTAAACAACAAAGACCAGCTGTTAGCAGGAATTGTGTATAGGACACAGAAGACAACCGACGAGAACAACACCAGACAAATAGACGCAATAAAACATTTGCAAGAAATGCATGGATACTCACACATCCTGCTGATGGGAGACTTCAACTTTCCAGAGATTAAATGGGAAGACCACACAGTAAGTGGGAGCGAACACTCCACAGCAGCCAAGTTTTTTGATGCAACACAAGACGCCTACCTGATTCAACACATTGTCAAACCGACCAGACTGAGACCGGGCCAACAACCTTCTACACTTGATCTAGTGTTTTCAAACGAACAATACATGGTTGACAAAGTTACTCATCTACCACCACTGGGGTGTAGCGACCATGAGTCCTTACTGTGGACTTACACATGCTACGCAGAAGCACCAGTCAACAACAGACCAAGCGGTTCGAGAAACTACCCCAAAGGCAACTACGAAGCAATCAATGAAACCCTGAGCAAGATTGACTGGGAGAGTAAGTTTCAGGGAAACAGTGTAAACACTAATTGGACTAAACTCAAGAAGGAGATCTCAAAGGCAGTGAGAGAAAATGTCCCTCTCAGGAAACCGAAACGCAAGATGGCCAACAAACCTCCATGGTGGAGTAAACAAATGTTGAGAACAGTGAAGAGAAAGTATGACCTATACAAACGCTACAAAAGTTCGGGGCTGGACAGAGACTATACTGCATATGTCAAACAGAGAAACGAGACAAACACCAAGATTAGACTAGCACAGAAGGACTACGAGGAGAAACTAATCAACAATTTCAAGAAGGAACCAAAGATATTCTACGGTTACCTGAGATCGAAACAGAAGGTAAAGGTGACAGTAAGCCAGCTGGAGACAGAAGACGGCAGATTAACAGAAAATGACCAGGAAAAAGCAAACGTACTGGGTGACTTTTTCAAGTCAGTGTTTGTAAATGAGGATACGTCCACCATCCCAGAATTTCAACAAAGAACAAACGAGTGTGTAGCCAACATCATATTTACAGAAGAGACTGTACGCAAGAAACTACAAAGTATACATCCCAACAAGGCGCCAGGCCCAGAAGGGTTGCACCCATGGGTAATGAAAGAGTGCAGCAAAACCCTTGCCAAGCCGATGTACTGGATATTTCGCCAATCATTAGACACTGGTCAAATCCCTACAGACTGGAAACAAGCCCTAGTCACACCAATTTTCAAGAAGGGGTCTAAAGAGAAGGCCGGAAACTACTGTCCAATCAGCCTAACATCCATACCCTGCAAGACTCTGGAAGCAATCGTCAGAGAAACCATGATCAAGTTTCTCAAGGAACATAGCATCATCAACGATAACCAGCATGGGTTTCTTGAAGGAAAGTCCTGTTTGACCAACCTACTGGAGACCTTTGAGGAATGGACACGAACACTGGACGAGGGATACGGTCTGGACGTCATACACCTGGACTACAAGAAAGCGTTCGACACAGTTCCTCACTGCAGATTGGTAAAGAAGCTAGAAGCCTACGGCATTCGAGGCAAAGTGGTTCGATGGCTGGAAACTTTCCTGACTAACAGAACTCAGCAGGTGGTACTCAACGGAACTAAGTCAGAGTGGGCCCCCGTCACAAGTGGAGTTCCGCAGGGATCTGTCATAGGACCGCTTCTTTTTATTCTTTACGTGAATGACATCCCAGACCTGGTTCACTGCAGCATCAAGATGTTTGCCGATGACACGAAGCTGTACACAACGATCCGTAACCAGGAAGACCAAGACCAACTGCAAACTGACATTGACACCCTGGAAGACTGGAGTAAAGAGTGGTTGCTACAATTCAACCCTGAGAAATGCAAGTTAATGCAAGTGGGGAAACCACCACACAATACGTACACTATGACTCACCAGACTGGAGCCAGAGTGAACCTCGAGACAACAAAAGAGGAAAAGGACGTTGGGGTGTGGGTGACAACCAACCTAAAACCAACAGTGCAATGCCAGAAAGCAGCAAAGAAAGCCATGCAAGCTCTTGGCATGGTAAAGAGAACTTTTAAGCACATGACCAAGAAATCATTTGTGACACTCTATCGGGCATACGTTCGTCCACACCTCGGGTTTTGTGTACAAGCATGGTGCCCATATCTGGCAAAGGACATTGACATCCTCGAAAAGGTACAGCGAAGAGCAACAAAGCTGGTTACTAGCACAGCAAAGCTCACATATGAACAGCGATTACAACAACTGAAACTACACTCGTTGTATTACCGACGTCAGAGAGGCGACCTTATTGAAACTTACAAAATACTTAACGGAATCGACAAAGTTGAAGCTCGTCAATTCTTCCAGGAGAGGGACAGTACAGCAACACGAGGACACACGAGAAAGCTATTCAAGCAAAGAACAAGACTGCTGGCCAGAAAGAATTACTTCTCAGTTAGAGCCGTGGATCAATGGAACAGGCTCCCACAACATGTGGTAGATGCCAAGACCGTCACACAGTTTAAGGCTAGACTCGACAAGCACTGGAATAGCCAGGGATATGGGCACCAACAAAGGCCAATGGCCTAAATCAGCCCATTAACCTGTAAGTGTAAGTGTACTCGATGCTCTGCCGCCATATTTGAGAGCGATAGGGAGCACGGCGGAAGCGAGGCGAAGACGTGACGACTGGCGCATGCGCATTTAATGCTCGGACCTTTAACACTGACGAACAAGATTCCGATGCTCGGCTACATAACCACTTCGTTAAAAGTAGGCGATTTGCGACCGATAATTGGGGACGTTAATGTAATCGGAACGTTGTTTACAAAGTAGGTCACTGGCGAAGTTAACGTAACGTAAACGTCAATAGAATAGCGTTATTTGTGATAATCGATGTAGTTAGATGAGTAATTAAAACCTGAAATAACAACCATTTAATGTGTATATTAGTTCTTACCTTAAGTTCTTACCTTAAGAACGGTCAATAATTGCCCAAGTTGAGCACTGAGACCGTCTCAAGGTTAGTTTTCTGTAGTGGTATTCCACTGTCTATTGATTTTACTGCTATTGTTGTTGCTGTTGGCGTTATTGCTATTTTTTCTCTTTATCTTGTCTTTTCCGGTTTGCCTAGTCTCTAGGCTCGATTGTGTGCGTGCGTGCGTGCGTGCGTGCGTGCATGCGTGCGTGTTTGTGTGTTAGTATGTGAAGTTGTAGTTGTAGAGGTCTGGATGGTCTCTCCAGTCTCTTTGGAGGCGGGACTTCAGCTAATTGATTGTCTGTGCTTGGACTGTGTCTTCTGATAGTGCATTCCAGGATCTTACTACACGGGTGGAGAGGAAAGAATGTCTGGTTCCTGTTGATGTCTGTGTAACTAGTTTTTCTCTGTGACCTCTTGTGGTTCCAGTGGCTTTTAGATACATCTGCTTTTGTGGACAGAGTTGGCATTTACAGTCCTGGTCGATTTGTCGAGTCCCTTGATAATTTTGAAAGTTTGAATGATATCGGCTCTTTGTCTTCTGTAGTGCAGTGTGGGGAGTTTGAATTCTTTCAATCTGCTGCCGTAAGGTAGTGCTTTTGTTTCTGACACTAGTCGTGTTGCACGCCGTTGGACTTGTTCGATGAGGTCTTGATCTTTCTTTAGGTGAGGAAACCAGACACAGGATGCATATTCCAGGTGTGGTCTGACCATTGACTTGAAGAGTAGTAGGAATGTCTCCTTGTTGAGATGCCGGAATGTTCTGGCTAGTCACCCCATAACTCGATTGGCCTTTTTGACACTATTCTCGGTGTGGTAAAAAAACTTGAGTTGTATGTTGATGGTGACTCCGAGGTCTTTTTCTGAGGTCACTGCATCAAGCTTGTGACTGCCTTCACTGTCCCTTCTCAGGTGGTATTTATTTCGTGGGTTTGAATGTCCGAGGTGTAGAACGTGACATTTGTCAGGATGTAATTTCATTTGCATCGTATCCGACCAGTCTTGTAGTTTTGTCAGGTCTTCTTGTACAGAGTTTGAGTAGTTGATGTCATCTGTCAATGCTGCATAGAGCTTGGTGTCGTCTGCAAACATAGAGGTCAGATTGTCCATGCGTCCGGGATATCGCTGACAAGCATTGTGAATAGTATTGATCACAGGATTGACCCCTGAGGAAATCCGCTAAGTACACTGCTCCAGTCCGATTGTTCTCCATGTACTGATACCTTTGTCTCCGGTCACACAGGAAACAGTCTTTGTAAAGACTACCTTGTATCTAAGCCTAACTTGAATACATTGTCATCGACATCGTAGCTAGGTAAGGCACGGTGTGTCACTGTGTGTTAACAAATATAACTAACTATAACCTAAACAATCTGGTGTAAATTGTACACAGAAGTCTTTTCAAAGACTGTATAAAAACTATTTTGAACATAAATAAATTCTGATATGGCACCTTGCAAGCGGCAATTCAGGGCAAAACGACACTTAGTTTGCAACGACTGCCAGAGCTGAGTGGATTTTGCGTTGTCTGGCTGTCCAAAATCATGGGCAGAGACCAAAGATGACGGATTCACCTTTCGGAGTATGGGGTATTTGAGGGTAGAATGTCTGATGAAGGAGGTGTGTAAGTTGACGGATATAGTGAAGGAGATGGAGGTGAGACTCAACATAGAAATAGATGGAGCAGAGAGGGATGACACGGAGAGTGTTGAGAATTCTACAACACAGAAGGAGCAGAGTTGTGACACGGAGACTGAAGAAAGGAGACTGAGAGGAGGGAAGGTGACCGGTGTGAAGGAACAAGAAATTGAGAAGACAGAGGGACGGAGGAAAAGTGTTCGGCAGAGGAAACGAAAACGGGTCAGTGGGGATAGATCAACAGGTAGTCAGACTGTAGAGAACGAGGAGAGACGCGACAGCGATACAGGTGGTGAAGAGGTAGATACCACAGAGGCAGTTGGTAAGACTGTGAGATAAAAGACTGATGGAAGAAGACAGTGTTAAAAAAAAAACAGAAAATACGACAGGCGTGAAGGTGACAGGGAAGAAAGTGACCGTAGTGAAGGAGGTAGCCGGGGAAAAGGGACGGGAGAGAAGAGAAGAAAATGTGATGGGAGGAAATATGAAGGGACGAAAGGAAGTGAGAGTAAATGTGCTAGAAGAGAAGATGACAGGAGGAAAGGGGACAAGAGAAAACACGGCAGGAAATAAGGGAATGGAAGAGAATGTGACAGGAAAGAAGACGGCAAGAGGAAAAGACAACAACCAGACATATGCAAACCGGAGGAGCTACTCCGAGGCAGTGATTGAGGGGGCAAGGAGAAAAGAGAGAGTGTTTATGGGCGATTCAATTCGGAGAAAAACAGACAAGACTATATGCGAGGGGAAGGACGTTGTTGTATGTCTACCAAGGGCTATGATAAAGCATGTGACCGAAAGGGTAGGGAAGGTATTTGGACATGGCAAGGGAGGGTCTATACTAGTACACGTAGGGACAAACAATGCAGACAAGGAGGGAACAACTGGGATAGTTCAGAAGTACAGACATTTAGTGAGGAAGCTAAAGAAGACAAGAGTGGAACAGGTTGTTCTCTCAGGAATGTTGCCAGTAATGGAAGGAAGGGGGGCAACATACAGAAACTGTAAGAGGATGGCGATCAACGCACTAGTTGAGCAGATGTGTGAAGAAGAGGGCGTGGGATTCATAGATTTATGGGGGTACTTTGTTGGGAGAGAAGTACATGTACATGAGAGATGGCCTCCATCTAAGTGGAAAGGGGGCAGCAGTATTCTCAGAGAATCTGCTGCGATCCAGTGGGACAGGTTGCATCTATTTAAACTAAATTTGTAGGGGGGACTCGCAGAGAAGCCTGAAACTGGAGGCATAGATAAAGACAGCAAAAATAATTCAGCAAAGAACAATCTGGAAAACTGTTCTGAAGCTGGATATAAATGTGTTTGTTTAAATGCAAGGAGTATAGTAAACAAAAGAAATGAACTAAACATTATGGTAGAAGATATTGACCCTCACATAATAGGTATAACCGAATCATGGGCAACCACCGATATATCAGATGCCGAATTGGGACTGACAGGATATGTAATGTTTAGGAAAGATAGA
Organism: Paraescarpia echinospica; assembly: GCA_020002185.1. NCBI lineage: Eukaryota > Metazoa > Annelida > Polychaeta > Sabellida > Siboglinidae > Paraescarpia > Paraescarpia echinospica. The sequence goes on along the minus strand of CM034539.1, from coordinate 62,838,749 downwards.
ATAGGAAGAAGGGGAGGTGGAGTTATTTTATATATTAAAGAATCTATCCAGGCTTATGAAATAAAATTAGACAGAGAAACAGATTGCAAAGAAGCTGTTGGTGTAACATAATTACAGGAAACTCAACGTTAACGGTTGGATTAGTTTATTGAAGTCCAAACATAAGCATAGAAGAGAATTAAAAAATACAAAACACTATAAGGAAAGTGAGCAAACGGGACTGTGTTATAATGGTGGATTTTAACCATGGGCATATAAAATGGAAATCTCTACAGAGTATGGGTAGTGAGGACCACAAGTTTTTAGTTTTAGTACAAGATAGTTTCCTTTTTCAACATGTGCTAGAACCAACCAGGGGAGAGAATGTGTTAGACATAGTTTTGTCCTCACAGAATGAATTAGTTGTCAATGTCAGGATATGTGAGCCACTTGGGGAATAGTGATCATAACCAGATACATTTTACCATCAAAGTAAAATCAGAAAGGAATAGTAAAAAGCAGTACAGGAGAAATTTCCACAAAGGAAAATATAAGGACATAAGGAAATATTTAGCAAAGATAGACTGGAATAACACACTGAAGAATAAGACAGCAACAGAATGCTGGAATATCTTAGAGTTAAATTGAATGCATCATCGTCAAATTTGTTCCCTTAAAAAAACACGGGAAACGGTCCAAAAAGAAACACTTATCGAAAGAAGCCATTACAAAAATTAAGTATAAACAAATGATGTGGAAGTCATATAGACGTACTGGAAATGACGAAGACTACAACATTTATAAAGAAGCACTAAACCAAGCTACAGCTGAAATTAGAAATTCAAAGAGAAGTTATGAACATAAATTAGCTTGTAATATAAAACATGACAGCAAGAAGTGTTATGCGTATGTTCGAAGCAAACAGAAAGTTCAGGATAAGGTCGGTCCTCTAGAAGATAGTGCTGGAAATATAATATCAGAAGGATTCTTAATGGCAGAAGACCTGAATGAGTATTTTAGTTCAGTGTTTACCAGAGAAGACACTAGTTCACTGTCAGTACCAGAGGCTAAGATCAAGGGGGCAGAATCAGACTATTTAAGACAGTTAATTGTAACCCCAGAAATGGTAGCTAAGAAAATTAGGGCAATGAAGGATAATAAATCACCTGGAGTGGATGGTATTCCACACAAACTACTATTGGAAATTGTAGAACAAATTAGCATACCGCTTGCAACAGTTTTCAACTTGTCATTAGAAGAGGGAGTGGTTCCTTTAGAATGGAAAGAAGCAAAAATTATACCGTTATTTAAAAAAGGTTCGAGAAACAAGTGAAATAATTATAGACCAGTTAGTTTAACATCGGTGATTTGTAAATTATTAGAAAGACTAATTAAAGATCACGTGGTGGATTTTCTTGTTAAGCATAACTTGATAAACCCATCTCAACATGGGTTTCTAAAAGCGAGGTCATGCTTAGCAAATATGTTATGTTTTTTGGAAGATATCACTAAGTGGGTAGACGATGGATCACCAGCAGATATCATCTACTTAGATTTTCAAAAAGCTTTCGACAAAGTGCCACATCAAAGATTACTGCTTAAACTAAAGGCCCATGGCATAGGAAATGGTATAATTAACTGGATAGAAAAATGGCTGATTGACAGAAGACAACGAGTAGTTGTTGATGGGGAGGCTTCAAACTGGAAATCAGTTTTGAGTGGGGTTTCACAGGTATCAGTACTGGGACCTATATTATTCTTAATATATATAAACGATTTGGACGATGATATAGCTAGCAGTGTTGAAATTTGCAGATGATACAAAAGTGTTTAGAAGGATTAAAAGTGATGGAGATAGACAGCATTTACAGGATGATCTTGACAGGTTGATCAAATGGTCTGAAAAGTGGCAAATGTTGTTCAATTTTGGGAAATGTAAATGTCTTCACACAGGACATGTGAACGGATATGTAGAATATACAATGGGGGGAACTGTACTAAATACTACTGTAAAAGAAAAAGACTTAGGGCTGACAATTAGTGCTGACATGAAGGTTTCAGAGCCGTATGGAATTACAGCTTCAAAAGGAAATCAAATCCTTGGATTGAGTAGGCGAAATATAGCATATAAAGAAAAAGAACTAATAATACCGCTGTACAACACAATAGTCAGGCCTTATTTAGAATATTGTATACAAGCGTGGAGGCTATACCGCAAGAAGGACATAGATATGCTAGAAAGAGTACAGAGGAGAGCGACTAAAATGATACCAAAACTGAGGATCTTAGTTATCAAAAACGCCTAAATGGATGTGGTTTAACAACACTAAAGACCAGGAGATTGAGAGGAGATCAGATAAAAGTGTTTAAAATATTGAATGGTTATGAAAATATTGATAGAAATGTTTTTTTTCAGTTAAGAAAGATAGAAAGACTAGAGGACATGAAGTTACATTAGTAAAGGAGCAGTGTAGATTAGTCGTAAGAAAGTTCTCATTTTCACAAAGGACTGTGAATTAATGGAACAGATTATCTGATGATTGTGTGGGTGCTAGTAGTGTGAATATGTTTAAAAATAAAATCGACATACCTCAGAAGGGCTGGATAAAAGGGTTGGACTCTCGATAAGCCAAAGGGCTTCCTTGTCCACCTGCCATCTAGAGTTAATTCTCTGGATGGCAATCTTGTGAAACGTATGATATTCTCGATAAGGTGATTGCTGCACGGTAGTCAATAAACGAACATATCAACATAAAGAGTTTATTCAATCACATTGAAAAAACGTGTTTCATACACATCTAAATTATTGCTCAAACAATTAGTTTCGATTTAGATAATTAAAAGCTACGAAAACAAAAATTCGCTCGATAGTATTTACACAGAGCCAAAAACATGTAATTATTGAAGCCACAATGCAACGTAATTCATTTTAAATATAAAATAATTTAATATTTATGCACTGAACGACATATAACAGCGCACATTACAGTAACACGTGGTTATCGTCCACTTGGGATCGGTGTTACTAATAACAAACTTATTTTGGTAACAATTTTGCGGTCACACACGGTTATTGCAAACACAACATGTCTTTCTTCTAAGCTGCAACATTCTTTGTCGTGGAAAAGCAAGTTTGTTAAACTATTCACCCTTTGCAGCGAAGTCACTACGGTCGTTCTTCACAGAAGTACGCACTTTAAAGTGCGAGTTTTCTAGGCACCGTAACCGCCGCGATCTGGGCAGTTCGGAGCCAGTCTATAGAATATAATTATAAATCTTGCCTGCTTCAAACCAACTGCTGAATAGGGCCTGCCAAAGTGAACAATAAATATGAGATCCAACTTTAACATACTGTATTCTTTTGTTATAATATACTACTTGGAAATATAATCCTGTCTTACTTTGTTTTATTAAAATACATTTAATAATACCACAGGTAAAATGACAATTTTACATCATTAACATTACAACGACAGCTTGTTTGACAATTATGCATAATACAATGAACACGTGTAGGCTCTCAATAATTGCGTTATTGTTTCACGAGTATTATCAAAACTTTGGTATCACTATAGCTATGTCATCAAGAATGTAGATGAATCTTAATCCGTGGACAGTCAGAACAGTATTTAACCAATTAGCAGTACAAAGAAAACAACATAATAATACCACACTGTATTATTATATAATATTACTTTTTACATGCACTTTATTTACTCAATTTTCCTAATATTTCTTCTCGAATTTTGTTGATCGTTGCAAAGTATCACGTCTTGTTTTACATAGCTAAAATATACTTTATTACTATAGTATTCCACCAGCTGTAGTAACAGTCATTTAATATTTTGTTCATGATAGAATGTATGTAGGCTGTGCTACTCATTTCTTCTGTTATAATTTATTATTATTTGTACAACAATAATATTGATAAATAAAATATAAAGACTATAACATGCAAAGCCTACAATAATTTCTGAAATGTTTTTCCAGTCAAAGCTTCCGATTTATTTATTTATATTGCTAAGTATAGGCCTACTCGTTGGTTTCTTTTACGATATGAAGGATAAATCACATTACAATGAGACACGATGTACCAAACATATTAACTCAGAACAACAATGACATTAATTGAAATGTTGGCTAGAGCTGCAAAGTTATATGACACACCTGTATTTACAAGCTACTTTAATACTTTTCATTGTCTAGCCAACAAAAATATTTCCCCTTCACTTAGCCAAGTGTATATTTTAAATGGCGACACTGATAACATTGATTTACATTGAAGTACTGTGTACTTGTGGCACAGCAGCACTCAAATAATTAGTACAATGTCGAGTTTGAAAAGTAGGCTTCATCAAAGAAGCTCTCATAATATAGATAACTGTCTCCTCGCATTCATCCTACTTCCAACTCGTTCATAGCCTTGCTTCTGAGATGTTGAGTTTCGTTGCATATGTTAAGATCAATCATGAGAAAGAGTATTCGTGTATGGACACATTTTAGAATAGTCAATAGTGTCACCAACTGTACGTAACAAAGGTAATGCTGAGCATTTGTGACGTTGTCAATATCGACCATGTTTAGTAAAATGATAAACTCATCCATTGTATATTCAGTGCATAGTTAGACCAGACAGGACATCTAATGTTTCTGTACGAAACCGATCATTATGTGTACTCCCGATTTACGCAGCAGACGTCAACACATTCATAAATGTGCACCAATGTAACATTACACACATAATCACAACGATTATCGTAAAACCAGATGTACGAGAAATGAGGCTATAAGGAAAGCTGTGTAGAAAAGTGTGTGAGACGCAGCACTGGCTTTGTCTTTTTGTTCATCTGTACCACTCAGCTCATCGTATCTGGCGTCACAGTCTAACCACTTGCTACCGATGGGCTGAGGGTAGCCACTTCGCACTTGCATCCGGGAATCTTTAAACTGCCAGTATTGTTCACCGTGGAAGAAATATGTCAAACCTGCAAACGAACATCACAAATAGGTATACTGGGTTGTAAATTGATTATCTATGTTATATATCGATAACTAAAACAACCACGAGAGAATACATAGACAAGCAGAGAACGGAGGAGCTGAGGGAAGAGGCTGGTGTGAAAGAGTAGACAAGCAGAGAATGGAGGAGTTGAGGGAGGAGGCTGGTGTGAAAGAGTAGACAAGCAGAGAATGGAGGAGCTGAGGGAAGAGGCTGGTGTGAAAGAGTAGACAAGCAGAGAATGGAGGAGTTGAGGGAGGAGGCTGGTGTGAAAGAGTAGACAAGCAGAGAACGGAGGAGCTGAGGAAGGAGGCTGGTGTAAAATAACGTTTCAAGAAGAAGCTCGTGAAGAGTTGACTATAGTGGGCTGAACACGTGGAGCGAATTGGAGAACAGTTAGCCAAGAAAGCAGATGCCCTGAAAGTGGAAGATAAAAGAAGACTACCAAGACTAAGATGGGAGGATTGTATAAAGAGAGATTTGCAGGGATTTGGAGAGGAGTGGAGAATGACGGTAAAAGATAGAGGGAGTGGAGACAGTTGATGGAGACAGCAGTACAAGAACAGCAGGGGGAGAAAAAATGTAAAGAAAACAGAAATCAAGGAATTCTATCGAGGCTAGCTGTATCGAGGCTAGTTTCACACCAGACATCTATGGAAAAGATGAAGAAAACCACAAAGAATTCCGATGATAAAATGTTGAATCATCTTGAAACCTTAACCAAGAAACATTACTCCCAATCACTGCGAGTGAATAGCGATACAAATGTAATACACGAAACTACAGTCAGTTTTTTAAATACGAGTTCTGGAACGTATAATGCAAGTCATGCAGTGAATGTACAATACTAAACACAAACCTAAGGAGTTGTAGCAAGTAATAATAATAATAAGGAAATTTCTTTTGTACCTACATCCACGGAAACCAAGCTCAGAGGTGCATCAGTTCAAGAGGTAGGCAATCTTAAAATCGATCAGCCGTATTAAAGTCGTCAACAGATCGATCTATACGCCAGGGAACTACGCATGATTATAAAGGTAAGTAGAAGTTCTTACCGTCCCAATACTGGAAGGCAGCACTGACGGGCACGGGCACCCCCGACCACATACTCATGTCTCGCGGGTAATCATCCTCGACCGAGCCTGTGTCCTCGTTATACCGCCAGTACATGTCCCCGCTGATGAGGTACGTCTTTTTGTTGTAGCCCCACACGAACGCCGCATCGATATGGTCCACGTCATCAGGGATGCCCAGCTCCGTGATCGGGCGGCCTTCTCGCGAGAATCCCGGCGCGGGATGGTTCCCGTCAAAGATCCAGTACTTTTGACCTAAGAGTAGAGTTGTGATAAGACGGGTGTTGTAGATTGTGTGCATGCGCGCGTGCGAGCATGCATGCGTGTGGCGTGCGTGCCGCCGTGTGTGTACATGCGTGCGTGCGTGCTTCATTTTAAGGCGTCGTTCACAATTGCCGACATTTATATATTCGTACAGCACACCGTCATGGCATATTTCAAGTTGAATCTGTTCACATCCATCAACCACTGCCATATGTTGTAAAAACAGATGTACTATTTCCCGTTTTTACTATTAAATGTCTGCTTCAATATCTATATTTTTTTAATACTATCTTATTATGCCTAATAGCTACGTAGCAATTTGAAACAAACGTTGAAATAAATAGAACAGATACCGACCACTAAAGAAGACGATCTTTCCATCGACGGTTCTTTCGTATACAGCGTCTACTTTGTTGAATGTGTCGGGCAGACCGTACCAGAACCGGTTGAACTCGACCGGGTACCCTCGCATGACCCCTGTCTCATCACGCCTCCAGAACCACTGAAACAAACACCAACACCTTTAATACTGTTACTACTAATAATAATATAATTACAGTGTACAATAAGGTAAATTCTACTGTGCCAAATCCTCAGAAACCAAGCTCAGAGACGCATCAAGACAAAAGGGTTGGTCAATATCAATAACCAGTATTCAAGTTGTCAACATATGGATGGATACGTCAGGGAGCTGAGATGGATAAGCAAGATGGTGAAGGTATGTTTTTAAATCAGGCGGAATTGTGTAAATTGCTCAACTTAGCTAACACTAAGAGGGAGCATATTCCACAGATTTGGTGCAGCAACAGAAAGAGTCGTAGTTAACCAAATAATTTCACAGACACCATCGTCCATCACAAAACTATACAGTAAAACCCAGTGGACATCGTCACTTCGCGGCCAAAATACAACTATGGACATTTAGTGAGTGGACAACACAAAGTAATAATTCGGGACTTTTAAAAGTGTCCCGTTTTCGACAGGTTTTGTTGTGCACAGGTGTCCGCTAAGGTATGTTTCCCTGTGTATGTTTCTGGCAGAAGAAATCAAGTATTCTGCGGTTTATACTTCCATATGACCTCCCCACCAAACTATTCCTGTAGTAATTGTCGAGTCAGGCAATGTTTGAAAACAGAGTTCTTGCATAACAACGAACTGCAACACGCCATAATGTTCACAAATGTTTTCACCTCTATTTAATTTAGATGAAATCAGCGCTATCCAAATAGAATAAAATAAGCGAAATAAAAAAAAATATTTGCAATCATTGATACATTATAAATCAAGATTACGACTACACGACCGATCTCATATCGAGTTTATTTCATTCCACAACGTTACAGTGTATCAATGTGTACACACATTAGACCCTGTTGCTGCCTCGTACCTTGCCTTTGAAGATGAACACTTCCTTGCGAATGACTGTGGCCGCGTCAATGCTGGTGCGACACAGGTCAGGCGCGGTGGTCGACCCTGGGAGTTGGGGGTTTGTCGTCGGCGTAGTCCTGGGTGATGTTGAAGGAGGTGTTGGTGCCGGTGTCGTGGCTGTTTAATCAAGAAGTATTAATTGCTATCCCTATCTTAGTATACGTACAGGCGCGGTCAGCAAACCCACGGTAACTGAACTTGTATTTGTGTAAACAGGACATTAATAATCATTGTTAAATTACTGACAAATTTATGATATAGACGCCTATCATTAATTATATATGATGACAACAACACATTTAACCAAGCAGCTATCATTACTTAAATATCATATAATTACTTATCTACACATGTGTTTTTGCGTGTGCTTGCTTTCGTTGCATGCATATGTGTGCTTACTTGCGTGTGCGATGCGTGTGTGTGCCGTATGTCCCTACTAATCTGCTTGCATTTCGGATGTTGCTTGATGTCATGGTACATCATTTACATGACGTCATAGCATGTCACCATTGTGCCTGCGCCTGCGCACAGACCAGCACCAACTGGGTAAGGAGGACCTTCTTCCTCAGGCTAAACTTTCCAACCATCGCGCAGGCATTGCACATTTTTTGTGAATGACTGTATTATAGTGTGTGCATGAGTGCGTGCATGCGTGAATATGTATAAGGCACTTACTGGTTCTTCTGTCTGGTGTCACTGCTGGTGGTCTTGTAGCAGTACCGCGGTATCCTGGGAGACAAACATGTAGTTATAGCAGTCTGCACACTTAATAAGAGACAGTGTAGAGGATCTGATTGAATCCTTCATATAACGATGTGGCTTTAAAGTATATCTTTATAAGAACATCACTATGAGAGATAATTCATGGCAACATCACTCAATACAGACGTGACGCAGGCTGGTACTAATGGTAAACTAGCACTGTGTGTTATACTGACGCACCACAGAGATTGTGACGTATTGTGTGCTAGAAAACACACCAGAGATACCACACACTAGCAAAACTCACCACAAAAGTAACAGAAACTAATCACATATTTTGGTGGAAATACAAATATACTATAATTGAAATTGTATTTCTATACTAACTCCTCGGCAGGCGCTTAATGTGATAATGACTTTTGCATGTCACTGGTTAATAATTATCACACAATTATCACACATAATTATATCTCAACGAGTTTATGAACATAGGGTTGCTGCATATGTCGAAACAACGACTTGGTTCAATTACATTTGTAAATCACAAACGCATTTGTCAAAATGGCCATTTTAATGATATTTCACCCATGTATTCATAGTATGAATACGTGATGTACATACAACACCATTGCCATGTCTTGCTGTCTCTAACCTTCTTCTTCCGTATAAGTGCATAATCCCACACTGCAGCATTGTTTTATTATCATTACATTATTAATGAGTATCTTTATATAACATTTTATATATATATATATTGTCATTTATTTTAATTAGTTTATTAACATTATTATTATTAATTTTAATACCTTATCAATCTGATTATGTATTTTAAGTTCCTCTGAAAGGATATATCTAGATCTATGGTGCTACATAAGTGTTCTTATTGTAGTTATTATTGTGACACTGTGTGGTTATACACAGTGTGGATGAAGTTGGTGATAAGGTAAACAGGAGAAGTTTATTATTATTAATAGTAGTAGCAGTAGTAGTAGTAGTTGTTGTAATAGTTGTAGTAGTAGTAATAATAGTACCGGAAGTAGTAGTAATTGTTGTAGCAGTAGTAGTAATAGTAGTAGTTGTTGTTGTAGTAGTTGTAGTAGTAGTTGTTGTTGTAATTGTTGTAGTAGTAGTAGTAATTGTTGTAGTAGTAGTAGTACTTGTTGCAGTTGTAGTGGTAGTGGTTGTGGTAGTAGTAGTGGTAGTAGCAGTAGTATATAGTGGTAGTAGTTGTTATAGTGGCAGTGGTTGTGGTAGTGGTAGTAGTAGTATATAGTTGTAATGGTAGTGGTAGTAGTTGTGGTAGTGGTAGTGGGTGTGATAGTGGTAGTAGTATATAGTTGTAGTGGTAGTGGTAGTAGTATATAGATGGAATGGTAGTGGTAGTAGTTGTGATAGTGATTGTAATAGTAGTATATAGTTGTAATGGTAGTGGTAGTGGTTGTGATAGTGGTTGTAATAGTAGTATATAGTTGTAATGGTAGTGGTAGTAGTTGTGGTAGTGGTAGTGGGTGTGGTAGTGGTAGTAGTATATAGTTGTAGTGGTTGTGGTAGTGGTAGTAGTATGTAGATGTAATGGTAGTGGTAGTAGTTGTGATAGTGGTTGTAATAGTAGTATATAGTTGTAATGGTAGTGGTAGTGGTTGTGATAGTGGTTGTAATAGTAGTATATAGATGTAATGGTAGTGGTAGTAGTTGTGGTAGTGGTACTGGGTGTGGTAGTGGTAGTAGTATATAGTTGTAGTGGTTGTGGAAGTGGTAGTAGTATATAGATGTAATGGTAGTGGTAGTAGTTGTGATAGTGGTTGTAATAGTAGTATATAGTTGTAATGGTAGTGGTAGTGGTTGTGATAGTGGTTGTAATAGTAGTATATAGTTGTAATGGTAGTGGTAGTGGTTGTGATAGTGGTTGTAATAGTAGTATATAGTTGTAGTGGTAGTGGTAGTAGTTGTTTTAGTGGTAATGGTTATGGTAGTGGTAGTAGTAGTAGTATATAGTTGTAATGGTAGTGGTAGTAGTTGTGGTAATGGTAGTGGGTGTGGTAGTGGTAGTAGTATATAGTTGTAGTGGTTGTAATAGTAGTATATAGTTGTAATGGTAGTGGTAGTAGTTGTGATAGTGGTTGTAATAGTAGTATATAGTTGTAGTAGTGGTAGTAGTACATAATTGTACTGTTAGTAGTTGTAGTGGTTGTGGTAGTGGTAGTAGTTGTAGTGGTTGTGGTAGTAGTATATAATTGTAGTGGTAGTAGTTGTAGTGGTTGTGATAGTAGTATATCATTGTAGTGGTAGTAGTTGTAGTGGTTGTGGTAGTGGTAGTAGTAGTAGTAGTATATAGTTATAGTGATAGTGGTAGTAGTTGTAGTGGTTGTGGTAGTAGTAGTAGTACATAATTGTAGTGGTAGTAGTTGTAGTGGTTGTGGTAGTGGTAGTAGTATACAGTTGTAGTGGTAGTAGTTGTAGTAGTGGTAGTGGTTGTGGTAGTAGTTGTAGTGGTTGTGGTAGTGGTAGTAGAACATAATTGTAGTGGTAGTAGTTGTAGTTGTAGTGGTTGTGGTAGTGGTAGTAGTAGTAGTAGTATATAGTTATAGTGATAGTGGTAGTAGTTGTAGTGGTTGTGGTAGTGGTAGTAGTACATAATTGTAGTGGTAGTAGTTGTAGTGGTTGTGGTAGTGGTAGTAGTACATAATTGTAGTGGTAGTAGTTGTAGTGGTTGTGGTAGTGGTAGTAGTACATAGTTGTAGTGGTTGTGGTGGTAGTAGTAGTAGTAGTAGTAGTATATAGTTATAGTGATAGTGGTAGTAGTTGTAGTGGTTGTGGTAGTAGTAGTAGTACATAATTGTAGTGGTAGTAGTTGTAGTGGTTGTGGTAGTGGTAGTAGTATATAGTTGTAGTGGTAGTAGTTGTAGTAGTGGTAGTGGTTGTGGTAGTAGTTGTAGTGGTTGTGGTAGTGGTAGTAGAACATAATTGTAGTGGTAGTAGTTGTAGTTGTAGTGGTTGTGGTAGTGGTAGTAGTACATAGTTGTAGTGGTTGTGGTAGTGGTACACAATTGTAGTGGTAGTAGTTGTAGTTGTTGTGGTAGTGGTAGTAGTATATAGTTGTAGTGGTTGTGGTAGTAGTATATAGTTATAGTGGTAGTAGTTGTAGTGGTAGTGGTTGTGCTAGTAGTTGTAGTGGTTGTGGTACTAGTATATAATTGTAGTGGTAGTAGTTGTAGTGGTTGTGGTAGCGGCAGTAGTATATCGTGGTAGTGGTAGTAGTTGTAGTGATAGTGGTAGTAGTTGTAGTGGTAGTAGTACATAATTGTAGTGGTAGTAGTTGTAGTGGTTGTGGTAGTGGTAGTAGTACATAGTTGTAGTGGTAGTAGTTGTAGTTGTTGTGGTAGTGGTAGTAGTACATAATTGTAGTGGTAGTAGTTGTAGTTGTTGTGGTAGTGGTAGTAGTATATAGTTGTAGTGGTAGTGGTAGTAGCATATAGTTGTAGTGGTAGTAGTTGTAGTGGTTGTGGTAGTGGTAGTAGTATATATTTGTAGTGGTAGTAGTTGTTGTAGTGGTAGTGGTTGTGGTAGTAGTTGTAGTGGTTGTGGTACTAGTATATAATTGTAGTGGTAGTAGTTGTAGTGGTTGTGGTAGTAGTAGTAGTGGTAGTAGTATATAGTTATAGTGATAGTGGTAGTAGTTGTAGTGGTTGTGGTAGTGGTAGTAGTACATAATTGTAGTGGTAGTAGTTGTAGTGGTTGTGGTAGTGGTAGTAGTATAAGGTTGTAGTGGTAGTAGTTGTAGTGGTAGTGGTAGTAGTTGTAGTGGTTGTGGTAGTGGTAGTAGTACATAATTGTAGTGGTAGTAGTTGTAGTGGTTGTGGTAGTGGTGTATAATTGTAGTGGTAGTAGTTGTAGTGGTTGTGGTAGTGGTAGTAGTAGTAGTATATAGTTATAGTGATAGTGGTAGTAGTTGTAGTGGTTGTGGTAGTGGTAGTAGTATATAGTTGTAGTGGTAGTAGTTGTAGTGGTTGTAGTAGTGGTAGTAGTATATAATTGTAGTGGTAGTAGTGGTTGTGGTAGTGGTAGTAGTAGTATATAGTTATAGTGGTAGTAGTTGTAGTGGTTGTGGTAGTGGTAGTAGTACATAATTGTAGTGGTAGTAGTTGTAGTGGTTGTGGTAGTGGTAGTAGTACATAGTTGTAGTGGTTGTGGTAGTGGTAGTAGTACATAATTGTAGTGGTAGTAGTTGTAGTGGTTTTGGTAGTAGTATATAGTTGTAATGGTAGTAGTTGTAGTGGTAGTGGTTGTGGTAGTAGTTGTAGTGGTTGTGGTACTGGTAGTAGTATATAATTGTAGTGGTAGTAGTTGTAGTGGTTGTGGTAGTGGTAGTAGTATAGTGGTAGTGGTAATTGTTGTAGTGGTAGTGGTTGTGGTAGTGGTAGTAGTATATAGTGGTAGTGGTATATAATTGTAGTGGTAGTAGTTGTAGTGGTTGTGGTATTAGTATATAGTTGTAGTGGTAGTGGTTGTGGTAGAGGTAGTAGTAGTAGTACTATATAGTTATAGTGATAGTGGTAGTAGTTGTAGTGGTTGTGGTAGTGGTAGTAGTAGTAGTATATAGTTATAGTGATAGTGGTAGTAGTTGTAGTGGTTGTGGTAGTGGTAGTAGTATATAGTTGTAGTGGTAGTAGTTGTAGTGGTTGTAGTAGTGGTAGTAGTATATAATTGTAGTGGTAGTAGTGGTTGTGGTAGTGGTAGTAGTAGTATATAGTTATAGTGGTAGTAGTTGTAGTGGTTGTGGTAGTGGTAGTAGTACATAATTGTAGTGGTAGTAGTTGTAGTGGTTGTGGTAGTGGTAGTAGTACATAGTTGTAGTGGTTGTGGTAGTGGTAGTAGTACATAATTGTAGTGGTAGTAGTTGTAGTGGTTTTGGTAGTAGTATATAGTTGTAATGGTAGTAGTTGTAGTGGTAGTGGTTGTGGTAGTAGTTGTAGTGGTTGTGGTACTGGTAGTAGTATATAATTGTAGTGGTAGTAGTTGTAGTGGTTGTGGTAGTGGTAGTAGTATAGTGGTAGTGGTAATTGTTGTAGTGGTAGTGGTTGTGGTAGTGGTAGTAGTATATAGTGGTAGTGGTATATAATTGTAGTGGTAGTAGTTGTAGTGGTTGTGGTATTAGTATATAGTTGTAGTGGTAGTGGTTGTGGTAGAGGTAGTAGTAGTAGTACTATATAGTTATAGTGATAGTGGTAGTAGTTGTAGTGGTTGTGGTAGTGGTAGTAGTATATAATTGTAGTGGTAGTAGTTGTAGTGGTTGTGGTAGTGGTAGTAGTATATAGTGGTAGTTGTTGTAGTGGTAGTGGTTTTGGTAGTAGTATATAGTGGTAGTGGTAGTTGTTGTAGTGGTAGTGGTTGTGGTAGTGGTAGTAGTATATAGTGGTAGTGGTAGATGTAGTGGTAGTGGTTGTGGTAGTAGTATATAGTGGTAGTGGTAGTTGTAGTTGTAGTGGTTGTGGTAGTGGTAGTAGTATATAGTGGTAGTTGTTGTAGTGGTAGTGGTTGTGGTAGTGGTAGTAGCATATAGTGGTAGTTGTAGTGGTTGTGGTAGTGGTAGTAGTATATAGTGGTAGTGGTAGTAGTTGTAGTGGTAGTAGTAGTTGTAGTATATAGTGGTAGTGGTAATAGTTGTAGTAGTATTCGTAGTGGTACTCGTTGTAGTATTAGTAGTAATAGTAGTTGTTGTAGGTGTTGTTGTAGCTGTAGTGGCGGTGTCAGTAGCAGCAGCAGAAGTAAGAACCTAGTAAACTCACCGTAGAGATACTGTATGCCTGCGATGTCGTCGGAGTGCAGTTGGAAGTTCTCCGTGTATCCCTGGTACCAGGGATACATGAGGGAACCAGGCACAGAGGAGTGGGCCAGACCGAGGGAATGGCCGATCTCATGGGCCGCAACCCCAAACAGGTTCACCCCTGAATACACAAAACATTCACAAACATGTGAACTTTACCTAGAAAATACAAGTTTACTAGTCCGCCTAGCGGTTTACTAGTCCTGAAAATAATCAAATTTATAGTGTCAGCCATAATGTATTCAACAAATAACTGACATAATGGGAAATGGAAAACATAACAGCTATAATGGGGTATGGGACAGTTCACTAAGGTGGTAGGGGGTATAATGGAGTATGGGACAGTTCACTAAGGTGGTAGGGGGTATAATGGGGTATGGGACAGTTCACTAAGGTGGTAGGGGGTATAATGGGGTATGGGACAGTTCACTAAGGTGGTAGGGGGTATAATGGAGTATGGGACAGTTCACTAAGGTGGTAGGGGGTATAATGGGGTATGGGACAGTTCACTAAGATGGTAGGGGGTATAATGGGGTATGGGACAGTTCACTAAGGTGGTAGGGGGTAATACTGTCCCTGCTTACTAAGTATCTTTTACAAGGACTCTCAATGTAAGGAATACCTGCTTAATAGGAACAACTCTGAAATCAACGTTTTCTGGTGTTATTTACTCATCAACAGGAGACAAAATAATAGGTACCCAGGTATATCAGCATACACCCATCGATGGAGAAATAATGGGCACCCAGGTATATCAGCATACACCCATCAATGGAGAAATAATGGGTACCCAGGTATATCAGCATACACCCATCGATGGAGAAATAATGGGTACCTAGGTATATCAGCATACACCCATCGATGGAGAAATAATGGGTACCCAGGTATATCTGCATGCACCCATCGATGGAGAAATAATGGGTACCCAGGTATATCAGCATGCACCCATCAATGGAGAAATAATAGGTACCCAGGTATATCAGCATGTACCCATCGATGGAGAAACAATGGGTACCCAGGTATATCAGCATGCACCCATCGATGGAGAAACAATGGGTACCTAGGTATATCAGCATACACCCATCGATGGAGAAATAATGGGTACCCAGGTATATCAGCATGCACCCATCGATGGAGAAATAATGGGTACCCAGGTATATCAGGATACACCCATCGATGGAGAAATAATGGGTACCCAGGTATATCAGCATACACCCATCAATGGAGAAATAATGGGTACCCAGGTATATCAGCATACACCCATCGATGGAGAAATAATGGGTACCCAGGTATATCAGCATACACCCATCGATGGAGAAATAATGGGTACCCAGGTATATCTGCATGCACCCATCGATGGAGAAACAATGGGTACCTAGGTATATCAACATACACCCATCGATGGAGAAATAATGGGTACCCAGGTATATCAGCATACACCCATCGATGGAGAAATAATGGGTACCCAGGTATATCAGCATACACCCATCGATGGAGAAATAATGGGTACCCAGGTATATCAGCATACACCCATCGATGAAAAAACAAACTGCATTATTTATCACCATTACTGTGACGCCATCTGGAAATCACCACTCAATTCTCCCAGGTAGGAGAAAGGCCTTTGTAAATAAATAATTTTAAATAACTATAGTTGTGTGTTCATTAAAACACACTAAGCACTCACAATGTGAGTAGAGATACATATTATACTACATAACGTAATTGTACAATAAAGCAATCGTATTTTAAGGATTTAAACGTGATTCCTTGAAGCAGCTTACATAATTAAAATGAGAGAAGGGTGTACGATAATGAATACGAACACGAATACATTTATTTTTGGAAAACCCATACACAATTAGTATATATAAATATGCATAAAAATACACAACTTTTAAAAGTAATTAAGTAAGAAATATAAATACATCAAATTAAAATAACATAACATAATACAATAAAAAGGTTAATAAATAAATAAGTTATAAAAAATATAAGAAATAATTAAATAAATATGTAAAACATGATATAAAGTGTACAGCTACCTTCCTCTGATTTTGATGTCCACATCTCATCATCGTCAAAATGTACATCACCACCTCTCTCCTCCCCTGGGAAGAAGGCATGGGCAAGGATCATCCCTGGGAATGTGAAAAACAACCATAAATAACTTGTTAACAGATTCAAAGTTCTTGGGTATAACCAACTTATTTAAATATTTTGAGATGACTACGATAATCAATATGTATAGAACTACTCAGATGAAGAAGAGGGTTTTATTTGACCCAATGAGACAATTCTATGCACAGGAAATTCACATAGATTATAATATTTTATATAGTATGAATGTATGGTGCATACAAAATATAGTATAGTTAGATACCTGTTAAGGTCAGTAGACTATTGTAATAGTATAAAAATATACATAGTCCCTGTCAATGAGGCATAGGAAAATAATACATTTTTTAAAAATAATTATCACTTCAAATCTATATTATTTTTTTGTTTCAAAACTGTATCCTCCCCTTTAGCATATCACACAATGAGCAATGATTTTAATTTATTAACTGGTATGAAACAAACAAAATATTTTTTTAATAAAAAATGTGACGGATCAATTATTATAAAACACTGACCTCTTCCATCAAATGGATAACCATCACCATGGTAACCTCTGGCAAACTGGATCATGATGTCTGCGTGACCTTGCATGACCTCTACGAAGTTCAACAGCGTAACGCGACTCCATACTAGGAAAGCGTCGTGCAGAATGCGCCTTATTTCATGTAGGTCTAACTTTGGTGTGTAATTCAAAATCCTGTGGAAATAGAAAAAAAATTTGTCAGGGAATTAAAATATTTATAATGGATTAATAACACATAGCCATTAGAATTGATGAGTTGTAAAGCATATAATTATGATTATTAATTTTGTGAATAAATATTTAGATATATGCTTAAAAGAAAGCAAAATTAACAAATTTGTATGTGTTTAATTTGGTGACTAAAACTGGATATGTGATCTTTTTTAGATAGTCCATATCTGATTATTGTGATCAGAAAATAAAATAATTTGCATCACATCACAGAAAGATTTTTAACAGTTTTTGCTGAGTAAAGTACTACATATCTGATACGATATGGATAACACTATTATATATCTCACAAGCCAAAAACAGTCCATTCTGTTTTCTTTTTAATTCCAGTATTATCCACTAGATGGCAGAACCTTATTTGGAATAGTGATCATTGAAATTCTCAGCTACTAAACCAGTGGTTTTTTGTAGGCAGAGTCAGGCACTGATTTTGAAATTCTGAACAATTAGACCTTTCAAATCTGTGAGAATAACATGTGTTTCACCCATAATTTGCTCTCAAACTTCAGGGTACGTAGAACAGATTTTCTTTGTTTTATTATTTTCGTCTGGGGAACAGTTTACCTTAGGTAGTCATTTGATTATCATCTTGATCAATTTTTTTATTGTGAAGGTGTCATCAACGTTCATCTTCAAACTCATATGTAAAAAAAGTCTGGTATTTTCTCTGCTAAAGATTGAGTAGGATGGCAGAGATTTATGCTTTTCCTCGCGTGTGTGGATTTATAGAGTCTCAAGTGATATAATATTCTTGGCCTGTTGTAAGAACTTCCTGCATTAGCCACATTTAACAAGGTCGGTCAAGAGTGAGTTTGCATTGATCCAGATAAGGTTTGGTATTACACTGGTTCCTGTAAGTAGGCAATGTGTTAAATATGTCTCAGTGTGATGAAAGAATGTACAGGTCTACCACAGGCGGAGCAGACTCTTGATATCTTCACACAACACAGAAAAAGGCCAGTTTATCACAACTAATATATTCTGCATTTTACATTTCTGAAACAAATAGTTTTCAATGTAACAGAGAATGTTTTATTTTTATATTTACACTGTGTGTGATTGTGTTAATAGGACATAGTCTGTTCATCTACACAGAATTAGTGGGCGTAGTAATTTGTAACAGGAAGTCTGCTGTGTTGACTGTGGCAAAGTTGAACATCAAAGGGTATAGCAGTTAACTCAGCCCGACTTGGCCCTACTGCCAATAAAGCTTCTTTTTAAACTGCCTATATTCTGTTTACCATTTGAACATGCACCTGTTGTCGTTCCTTCAAATTTCATCCATTGTTACGGGCTTACTAAACACAATTTGGTAGACAGTGTACCTTCAACATAGTTAGAATAGTCTTCAGAACATTATATTAATTAATAAATTAAAACCTAGGAACAGACGGCTTCCTTTTAAGAACATGGCCTGTTGAGGGAACTGTGGGCACTGTTTCCTATATAACCTGTTTGGCCACTAGAGTTGACCAAGGGAATAAACTATAGGTCACTCACAATGCTTGCCCCATTTTGATGATGATGGTTTATTATAGAAACGTTGTGCCCCCATAAGATCTAAGATAAACCACATTATTTAGACATGTGCCCCTGTCCCCCCATCTCATTCTGAAAAATCCATTCAGAAAAAATTTATTGTTCCCAAGTTTAAAAAATGGAGGAACTACTTCCCAGAACGGATGTTGCAAAGCTAATGAAGGCTATTATGTACAGGATTGCAGATGTAATTCCTTGCATTTATTATCAAATGTTTGCTAAAGTATGCATGTGCATGCATTTCCATGACTGAGCACTGGTAAAACATTCATGTATTCATGCCTTAATTAATCAGTCTGACGGTGTAATATTTCAACCCTACGACGTCATCTTTGTGATGGAAGGCAGTATCACACAGACATGCAAGTGTTCTTGCAGTTCAGCTTAGGCGGTAGCAGCACTGAATATAACAAACAACAAACAAATATCTCCAAATGCAATTGACACCTTTGTACAGCATGCCTTTTAAATAAAGGTAATTTATTGTCCTACAGTGTATCCATTCAGGACTGCTCAGTGCTTTACATTTATTGTCCTACAGTGTATCCATTCAGGACTGCTCAGTGCTTTACATTTATTGTCCTACAGTGTATCCATTCAGGACTGCTCAGTGCTTTACATTTATTGTCCTACAGTGTATCCATTCAGGACTGCTCAGTGCTTTACATTTATTGTCCTACAGTGTATCCATTCAGGACTGCTCAGTGCTTTACATTTATTGTCCTACAGTGTATCCATTCAGGACTGCTCAGTGCTTTACATTTATTGTCCTACAGTGTATCCATTCAGGACTGCTCAGTGCTTTACATTTATTGTCCTACAGTGTATCTATTCAGGACTGCTCAGTGCTTTACATTTATTGTCCTACAGTGTATCTATTCAGGACTGCTCAGTGCTTTACATTTATTGTCCTACAGTGTATCTATTCAGGACTGCTCAGTGCTTTACATTTATTGTCCTACAGTGTATCCATTCAGGACTGCTCAGTGCTTTACATTTATTGTCCTACAGTGTATCTATTCAGGACTGCTCAGTGCTTTACGCTTTATTCCCTGTTCAATTGAACACCATCATGACTTCTCTGGGAAGATTTCAGCCACACTGAAACTGCTACATGAAGACCATCCCTACATATGTCTATAGCCAGGTACTCATTCGTCCAGCTGAGTGAACTAGAGCAATGTGGAGTGAACAAACAAAGTTCGACACGGCAGCAAGAGGAATCAAATGAGGAATCTCTTGATTGAGAGTGACATTCTAAGCCTTTAAACTCTACGCCACCACAAGCATTAAAAACAGTTTTATATACACATGTGCCTACTCTTGTCGTTTACTTCCAAC
This sequence comes from Paraescarpia echinospica, assembly GCA_020002185.1. Classification (NCBI taxonomy): domain Eukaryota; kingdom Metazoa; phylum Annelida; class Polychaeta; order Sabellida; family Siboglinidae; genus Paraescarpia; species Paraescarpia echinospica. Next base: position 62,818,725 of record CM034539.1, on the reverse strand, counting down.
TCTTACAAATCTGAAATGCTACTAGAGTAGAGTCTTAAAAGGCTACGGACAAGGCTATGTTTGGTTTGGACGTAATTGAACTTCACAAAAATCATGTGACTGAAGGCCAATTATGTCTACAAAAATCACAATAAAATGTTCATACCTTGGCTTTGACCTATCTTTATTACTTGATGTATGAGTTGAAAAAATGGCCAATAAATGGTCAAACATGGTTGAAAATGCATCGTTTTGGTCACGTGTCAGTAATGTTTGTCTATGTGCACACTCTAGTCATTCAATGATCTTTCTTATGGCAGAGACCATTATTTTTTCCTCTCGCACTGCTAAAATATCATTCAATGCAACCAACTTTTGCCACACTTGCCTCATTAATCCATGTTTGTCACCACCAAGTGTCACTCTCATTAGAACCTCAAATCACGTTTCACTGTCATTAAATACTGAGATACTTGCACAGAAGTGTTGTTAAAGTTTTCCGCCCAACTTAACTTATACAACATAATGGCATTTAGTCAGGTCTACTTTGCTTTCCTCATTGTAACCAAAACATATTTTGAACTAAGTTACTTCTCTGACTGAGTAGACATGACACATGCCTATCCAAATAGTAACTACATGATCATGGGTTGAAGTCCTGTAAAAGGATTATTTATTTTAGGTACTTTCTTAATTTATTTAAACCTCAGTAACATTACTCACTTAAGTCAATTTAAAAACATACATTATATGATATTAATTATGCATGTAGAATAGTTCTTATTCACTCGGTGGTGCCATCTGGTGTGAGTTTGTGGTTGGGCTTGACTCAATTCTTGCAGAGTTCTGGAAGGTAGGGTAGAGTCGGCTAAACATGAACACGACCAAGCAGGCATCTGTAAATATCGTCACATTTAAGGCTAGTTCTCATTCTTCATCAAGACCTAATCGAGCTATGATTTACCCACTACATTGATACATGGTAATTATGCAGGTATACTCTTTTCAAACCAAAATAACACACACACCCCACACACACACACACACACACACACACACACACACACACACACACGAATACAAGTAAATTATCTATACAATACAAGTAAATTATCTATACAATACATAGATAACTGCCAAACAGAACTCCTGGAAAAGCATTTTTGCTTCAGACCTCCCCCATCTTTGGTAATCGGTCAGGGTAAATGTCAATACAGTGTATTACTAGTCCATGCTGTATATAAAATCCATCGCCACACGAACAGAAACAGCAGGCTGAACCCATCTGATGCAAATCTCCACTCTATTTACCATATTCATGCAGGTTGTGATGACCTAGTCATTCACATCACAACTCCACTGAATAAGGTAAACACAACAGATCTAGGAAGCTGTGCAGTTTCACATTCCTACCAGTCATCAATGTTTTAATGGCTGCCCAATCAATAAGCAGCTCTGTTCCAGCTCAAGTCTCTGGTCTACAGATCTCAATCCAGTCATTTATCTTAATACAATAAGAATAATATTTATTGTAGATAGCTTCACATGTGCAGTCCATATGCTTGACAAAACATTTTTTTCAAAATTATACATTATAGAACATAAAACAGTATACCCAAAGTGATGTATAATATTTTGTTTAAAATCAAATTAAGATGGTTATGTACACAGCATCATGAACCATAATAACGGTTAATTAAGATGGTTATGTACACAGCATCATGAACCATAATAATGGTTAATTAAGATGGTTATGTACACAGCATCATGAACCATAATAATGGTTAATTAAGATGGTTATGTACACAGCATCATGAACCATAATAATGGTTAATTAAGATGGTTATGTACACAGCATCATGAACCATAATAATGGTTAATTAAGATGGTTATGTACACAGCATCATGAACCATAATAATGGTTAATTAAGATGGTTATGTACACAGCATCATGAACCATAATAATGGTTAATTAAGATGGTTATGTACACAGCATCATGAACCATAATAACGGTTAATTAAGATGGTTATGTACACAGCATCATGAACCATAATAATGGTTAATTCAGTAACTTAGACTTATAACGTCCCGTAATAAAACATGATACATTGAATTAAAATATTACATGAAGATAATGTTAAATGTAAACATAAGTTGCCCTATAATGTTACAGATTAACCGGCAGTAAATAGGTCACTGTTCCGTCCTCACATTGCCATGCTCATTTCAGTATCGATCTTACCAGGCAAATCCACTACCAAAACCTGTGTCAGCATCAAAACTTGCCTGTCTCTTGCTCCTATATCACCATTGTTTTAAATTAAACTCTTCCTTCACCACTGGTCTGTGTCTCCATCGATGTCTCCTTCTCTTCTTCTCCTTGGTCACTGAATCTCCCTTCTGCATCTCCACTTCTCTCCCCATCAATGTCCCACAACCACATCTCCCTCTCTCCAGTTCTCTCCGTTGTTCCTCCCTCATCCTATCCTGGATTCCCTTCCTGCACACATCCTCCCCTTCCGCTCTCACAGCCAGTAACTGGCACTTCCCGTCTCTCACAGCCCATTCCATGACTTCTGTCGTTTCCTCTGGTACCACTTCCTTTAAATAATTAGTAGCTCGGAGACCAGATTAATTCGAAGTTCCCACCCGGGACACTACCTCCTGCCAAATGATGGCTGCAGAATAGCAATCCATCCGTCTCCATCCACTGCAGTGTCTGGTACCCTTGGGCCCCGTCCGCACAGCCAATCTATCCTGGCTCAATTGACAATGGCAAATCTCCTGCTGAACATCAAAGTTTAATCTAATTTCTCATGCACACCTGCCTGTGTAGAAGTGGGACTTGCGAAGGTCTCACAACGAATTCTCTGAAGATATTTTCGTTGTGGAACTACATGCCAGGGCAATCAAAACTGGGAAGGAAATCTGTAGAGATCTGTCCGCGATCGTGCGTCTTTTTTCTTATGCGGAAAAAACTGCGAGTGACAGCATGGTGAATTTATCAGCAAGAATTGTCAGCAAGTTTGTGATTTTGTGAAATTAAGCTGTTTTTGAATCAGTTGGAATGATCGGGATTCAACAAGCTTGTTTATGAATCTGTGAGGTCAGAAAGACAAAGAAACACATCATAAAAATAAAATAAAAATGAATTAAATTAAATATGTGAATGTATTGTATATCTTATATGTGTGTAAATGCATACAGCACTTTATAACAAACTTTATTTGTAAAAAGTACATCTGATAGTTTACAATGTTGATTCTAACAGAGTAAATCAGAGAAGAAGAGCTATTTTGGCAACAGCTGTGAACTGATGACAACTACCAATGTTTGTTTAGTCATCTTACTAATGAGTAAGTGATGTGATGACAATGACTAGGACATCACTCATTACATGAGTAAGACGACTAAACAGAATTTCTAGGGAGAAACATTACAAGCGACATAATGTGGGGCCAATGTCTCAAAAAGTGTACAATTGACAAAAATCGTGTCTTTTGTCTCTCACATCGTCAATTATAAAGTCAGCCTAACAAAATGTTCACCATATATTGATGTCATTACATTATTTCAGGACATGTAAGGTTTGACAGCCTTGTTAATTTTTTTAATGGCAGAAATTGGCCATAAGTTGCCAAAAACAGTCAAAATGAAGTAGTGCCACTACAAGTGGAGTGAATATGTATTGTGAATGTACAGTAAAAAAATCATGTTTAAAAAATTAAAACTAAAAAATGTACACTGCGTTTTAATGACCAATTTTTGCATGTCCAGCGTCATCAGTTTACACGGGTCAATTACATTAATTTATTATTGTCATTATAGAATATCTATACATGTATTCTTTTCCTACATGTTAAGTAAATTATATAAAAAAAAATATGGGTCTAAACCTAAATTCGACGAAAATATAACACGCTCAAGTAAAAAAATATGGAGTGGTGTTTTAGCTGCGTGTCCAGCGTCATTGATAGAACAGGCTATCTTCAAAACAATAGGAAACGTACGCCGTTTTTTTTTCCGTACATACCAGCAACCACCAGCCACCAGCCACCAGCCACCAGCCACCAGGGACCAATGGAAACTGTCCGACTGATTTAAGTTGTTATGATAAATTGTACAACTCCTTCATATATCGATATTCTAGTGATATTATGAGATTATACACGTTACTTTATGTAGCTGGATACAATATATGTTTGCTATGTATGTTTATTGGTGTAGATTATCTCCCGTTGGTTGCATTCGATATAATTATTCTGAAAACGAGCCCAAGCTCGGCGAAACCTAGTCGACTTGTAGGCCCATTCGCATACGTTGTTTTGAATAAAATTGGATTCATGTGGAACCGTAAGATAACTGCTTGTTCCTCTATGATGACTAGTGTTTGTATTATTTCGGAAAATTGCACAATAACTCATTCTGACGCTCGTTTCGACCCAAAAGCTACACTTGTAAACATGGTCTGAAGGCATGGAAAGGGTCGGCCTGATGCGAGTTTGAGTCATAAGTGATGTCACATCTTGGCATCCTGAAAAGCGCGCCAAAAATATGCATATTCGAAAATGTCCGGATGCACATCATAAAATGTGGAATTTCTAATTAATTGATTTTTTATTTTTTGTTGGCTTGGTGGACTTGGAAATAGATAGCAGGATGTAATATAACATGAAATCGAGCAATATATGTTTTTATTCCCTTTAATGTAGAAGTGATTTATCATTAATGTGTAAAATGTAAATGTTTGCATATAGAGCAAGACATCTGCAGCGGCAACTCCTACAGTGGAAGTGAGGAAGTCGAAGAGACTCGACCCATCCCTTCCACCTACTACAAGTGAGGTGCCTACGTCTTCGCAGAGTTTGGCTGACTCAGAATACGTACCATTATCAGGCATTGTGTGTTGTGTTACAAACTTGTAAACCATGACACCATACGATTTATGATACTAACTCTGCAAGATATATTATATTCTTTTCAGAAATATGTAACAAGATAATGTACAACTAAGCAAATATTCGCATAAGAGCATAATTTATATTTGGCTGCATGTGTTGCTTTATGTTGTGCATGCTAAAAAAGGCATGTTTCTTCCCTGTAATGTATAGGTCACAGTGGAGGATTGATATCGTTTACAAACCAACTGCATGGGCTATGATTATGACAACCGATGTTCTTGTTATGGACACAACTTTTCAGTGGTCTCACAGACTACCGCCCGCATGGTGATATATACTTATTTCTGTTACATTATAACACTAACACATATTTGTAAACCGTAATTTCAAAAACATATAATTCCCGGTTTAATATTCATAGTTTATGTTATAAGAACATTGGAATTTGCTGTCTTCTTAACTTAAGTACAACCTGTGTCCTTGTTTGTTTCCTTCAGAGAAACCCTGGTCGTGAAGATGAATTTTCCCTAACTACATTCATCAGTAGCAAAAGAATTAGGAGCTGATGTGACAGCTGAAATACCAACTGCTGGAAACCTACCCAGGAAAAGGAGGTCATCTGTCCAAAAGAAGCTAAACGCCCTGAAGGTGAAGATGAAGAGGCTGCAAAGACGTGTATGTGTTTTGGAGAATAATTTAAAGCGCTCTACTCGTAATCAGAAAGAAAGATCATGGCAAACAAGAACTGATACGACTCCCATCAACACCGTTTTTGACAATGCTGATACGCCGTGCTGACATAATAATGAGGAAGGACGGATTGAACCTTTCGCGAAACAAAGAAGTGAGAAAGGTTCTCGCTGCCCATGAATCACTTGTGATGGAAATGCAAGATATTCCAGTCAAGAAAAGGCAGTCTCTCTTCACAGGACGTCACCTGAAGAGAAGTCGGGCAGGAAGCATGGTCGCGAAGAAGTTGCACCTAGGCCGACGATACGTTCTCCGCAAGAATGACTTCGTAGGACAAAACACAGCCCAACACTTGAAGGCCAGACGTAGGCCGTTACACGTGAAGGAGTTCATGAAGAGACCGGATCAATTTACACTTCTGCCAGGCAAGAAGGATGCCGTGAAAGATGGTACGAAGTAGGTGCAGAAATATACTTTGACTGACTATAAGGAACAATAAGAATTCAATGTAGACATTATTGTCCATGCCGCGGCATGTTTAAAATGGTGTTCGTAGTTGTTTTGTAATTTGTGACGAAGGATGATGATTGTCATCAATTAAAGCTACATTGCGTGTCCAGCGTCATCAGTATATACCCATTTTTTAGCTCACAGTTTGCCTAGCCTCGATCTCCGGACGCATATGACAGTTGGCACAAACAAAGATAACTGATTAGGGTTACTGATTATGTATCAGTTATAATTCCACACACTTTTCTGAGAGAGCTGCACTAATTGAAAATAGGCCATTCCAAGAAACAACAGAGTGCAAAATCTATCACCAAAGTAACAACGAGGAAAAGGAATGTTTCCAAATCAAATTTAATTGTCTACCTCTTGATTCTTATTAAATGGCATGTACACTAGATGATCCAAAAACATTTTCACTTTACATGTAATTTAAAATGCTCTAATTGTAGCAAATATTGTAATTTTTCGTCGGTGACGCTGGACACGTGATGAAAATCACGTTTGACTTCAAGTGACTGTCATAACAAAAGTAACCCATATTACATTGACCCATTTATGGAAAATATGCCTCAATATATGTACAATGAGAAAATATAACTTAATTTTTCAGAATTAAACATTTATTTTTGGACCTGTTAAAACCTAATTGTACACTTTTTGGGACATTGGCCCTGTGACAGATCAGTAAAACTACCTCAAAACATCATTGTACTTGCAGCAGTGTTATTTTATAATTTACATAGTAATAACTATTTAATTAAATTACATAGTTCACTCAAACAATTAATTTTATATAATTGAAATGACCATCGATCACATAAGATTGTGATCAAGTAATTGATTGGATGCACAAACTCATCAACCATTGACAACACAAACTCATCGGAATTAGTTTGTAGGCTGCTTGCTTCTAGCTTGCAGAGAAGGCTCAGAAGCATTTCAATGTGGTGTTTCAATGTGGTGTGAACCAGGTCCTTGGCCAGAAATATTTTTGCCAGTCTCGAAATAATCAAAATTTTGCTTTTTAGTACGAAAAAACAGCTTGCGTGGAAGCTATTCACGTCTATTACATTACTGGCAAGTTTACTTTTTTCAGTGACAAACCTGTGTCATTTCAGCCATTTACGTCATTATTACTGATCCATTCAATTCGTTTCCCTGCCAGTTGTGTCAATGATAGCCATCAATGTGGGCCCCTAGACGTGGAACTATTATTTATTCTAGTGGTTAGCTGGCCACCTCTAAATTCCACCAGTCTTATCAGTTGTAATTACCCGTCTTGGCCAGTCATCTGACAGTCTTGTGGAAGGGCAGACAGGCCTCTGGCTGTGCCCTTTGTGTAAATGCATGTGACTGAGGCACTCAAGATTCAGGGGTGATATTTATCAGGATCTGTCTGAACTCTGAACAAGCACAAACTCTATGAGAGATCAAACTTAAATGAGCTGACCATACAATAGTATTAGATCTCTACCTACACGTGCCTCATTCAACCTCATAACAGTGCATAAGACTGACATGCCTCATTCAACCTCATAACAGTGCATATGACTGACAGTGTTACATTTGTACATTTTAAACAGAAACAACACGGAATTATGTGAGCCTATACACCAAAACAAGTTAATATAAACTAACCATTTTTAGGTACTTGTAATCAACAATATCAGCCAGTGGTTTACAGATTATATTTTCAACGTGGGAGATTCATGTGTCATTTTACTTGACATACATACAAATATGCCAGCTATATATATATATATTATTTTCTCACATTTCCTTCAATTCAGAAGCCAAGTTACATTATCTAAGATTGAATCATTGTTATGATGCGATACTGAGCTCTATGCAGACTTAACATTTTTACATGTTACTGCAACAAAGCAAATTCGGCAATGAAATTGAAAATGGCTATGGATAAAAACATGTCACAATATACATAAAAACAACTTACATCAGCAAAAGTGGCATATCAACTGAGAAAATATTAAAACCACTCAGAAACGGTCAGGTAAAATATATGGGTTATTGGGTAATGCAAATTAGACTAGTGTTCCCAGTTTGATGACTAGCAAATTGGGAAGAGTAGGAATTTGTGATATCAGGCTTTTTAACACAATGACACTGTCCATGCAATAAAACTCTGTGTCTTCAACAAGGTTATTCTAGGGAATAAACTACTGACATCATATTTTTGATTGTAATTCCAAGTGGTTAGTTTTTATTAAAAGTTGCCATTGGTTTCCTGCTAATAAAATTGATCTATTTCACATCCATTATAATATATATTTATTTATATTATCATTAATTATATAAACTGGAACATTCGCAATCTGCACTGCCATATAACTATCTGAGATTGTTGAGTAGCAGCAATAATAGGACAACCAAGGTCGTAGGTCTGTCCATCTCCACACATGACAGTCTTCTCACATACATACAGCTGCCCACCAATATTCATTTTGCCAGCACGAGACCAATACAACAGACACATCACTGAATTAGTCAAATTCCCCGGACTACCCTACAACACAACTGCACAGAGGCCGACTGAGTTCTCAGAACAAGTCCCCATTGCAACACACAAGTATAATTATGTCGGTCAATTTTTGTTGCATGCAAAAAGTCACTGTGTAAACATCTCACTTGAAAATGCTGTGAACCCGCGCTAGGGGCAATACTTGCCTGTGTTTATATTTGTTAGTGAAAACAATGAAGAAAGAATGTGATTCGTCCTAATACACTCAACAGTAAGGTTGGTAAAAATATATGTGACGAATGGATTATTTCTTCGACTAAGATACACAGATTAACCAACTTTGCATACTTATCAGATATTATTGTTAACGTCTTGCCATGCATAAAGTGACTATTGACACTAACGTGTTTTAGCGGTAATGCAGTTTTGCCGATTTTAAATTGTAAGTACTTCACACAAAACAACTTACCAAACAATTTGTTTCACAGATTTTATTTTCAAATAGATTTAGAATATGAATACCTCATGGAAGAGTTTGACCAGCATTTTGTTAAAATGATTTTTTTCATGCGTATAAAAAAATTGCGAAGAACCAGCACACATTACAAATTAGACATGAACGAATATTTTAAAGGACAAATGCTAACTTTATAACACAGCTACAAACCAAGCCTTATTGATAGATATGAAGTTTGGTTGCACGCAATAAAACATGTTCCGTACATTCCCTACGGACCAGGTTATATCAAATTACTCAGAGTCAAATGTTGTAGCAACTCAGATCGAACGGTTTTAGGTATTATGAACCTCAGAACCAACAACCACAGTTTCTCAGAACAAACAACCACAGTTTCTCAGGACCAACAACCACGGTTTCTCAGAACCAACAACCACAGTTTCTCAGAACCAATAACCACAGTTTCTCAGAATCAACCACCACAGTTTCTCAGAACCAACAACCATAGTTTCTCAGAATCAACAACCACAGTTTCTCAGAACCAACAACCACAGTTTCTCTGAACAAACAACCATAGCTCAAAACCAACATCCAGTTTCTCATAACCAACAACCACTGTTTCTCAGAACCAAAAATCACGGTTCTTCAGAACCAACAACCAGTTTCTCAGAACCAGCAACAACAGTTTCTCAGAAACAACCACAGCTTCTCAGGACCAACAACCACTGTTTCTCAGAACCAACAACCATTGTTTTTCTCAGAACCAACAACCACGGTTTCTCAGAACCAGTAACCACGGTTTCTCAGAACTACAGTTTCTCAGAACCAGCAACCAGTTTCTCAGAACCAACAACCACCGTTTCTCAGAACTAACAACTATGGTTTCTCAGAACCAGCAACCATGGTTTCCTAGAACCAGCAACCACGGTTTCTCAGAACCACCAACCACGGTTTCTGAGTACCAACAACCACAGTTTCTCAGAACCAACAACCACGCTTTCTCAGAACCAGGAAGCACAGTTTCTGAGAACCAACAACCCCGGTTACTCAGATTCAACAACCACGGTTTCTCAGAACCACCAATCACGGTTTCTCAGAAACAACAACCAGTTTCTCAGAACCAACAACCATGGCTTATCAGAAACAACCATGGTTTCTCAGAACCAAGAAGCACGGTTTCTCAGAACCAACAACCACAGTTTCTCAGAATGAACAACCATGGTTTCTCAGAACCAACAACCACAGTTTGTCAGCACCAGCAACCAAGGTTTCTAAAAATTAACAACCATGGTTTCTCAGAACCAGCTACCATGGTTTCTCAGAACCAACAACCACGGTTTCTCAAACCAGCAACCAGTTTTTCAGAACCAGCACCCACAGTTTCTCAGATCCAGCAACCACAGTTTCTTAGAACTGGCAATCACGATTTCTCAGAACCAGCAACCACAGTTTCTCAGAACTAATAACCATGCTTTCTAAGAACCAAGAACCATGGTTTCTCATAACCAACAATCACAGTTTCTCAGAACCAGCAACCACAATTTTTCTGAACCAATAACCACAGTTCCTCAGAACCAACAACCACAGTTTCTCAGAACTAATAACAATGCTTTCTCAGAACCAACAATGATAGTTTCTCAGAACCAACAATCACAGTTTCTCAGAACCAGCAACCGCAGTTTCTCAGAACCAACAATCACAGTTTCTCAGAACCAGCAACCGCAGTTTCTCAGAACCAACAACCACTGTTTCTCAGAACCAAAAATCACGGTTCTTCAGAACCAACAACCAGTTTCTCAGAACCAGCAACAACAGTTTCTCAGAAACAACCACAGCTTCTCAGGACCAACAACCACTGTTTCTCAGAACCAACAACCATTGTTTTTCTCAGAACCAACAACCACGGTTTCTCAGAACCAGTAACCACGGTTTCTCAGAACTACAGTTTCTCAGAACCAGCAACCACAGTTTCTCAGAACCAACAACCACCGTTTCTCAGAACTAAAAACTATGGTTTCTCAGAACCAGCAACCATGGTTTCCTAGAACCAGCAACCACGGTTTCTCAGAACCACCAACCACGGTTTCTCAGAACCAACAATCACAGTTTCTCAGAACCAGCAACCGCAGTTTCTCAGAACCAACAATCACAGTTTCTCAGAACCAGCAACCGCAGTTTCTCAGAACCAACAATCACAGTTTTTCAGAACCAGCAACCGCAGTTTCTCAGAACCAACAACCACAGTTTCTCAGAACTAATAACAATGCTTTCTCAGAACCAACAATGATAGTTTCTCAGAACCAGCAACCGCAGTTTCTCAGAACCAACAATCACAGTTTTTCAGAACAAACAACCACAGTTTCTCAGAACAAACAACCACAGTTTCTCAGAACTAACAACTATGGTTTCTCAGAACCAGCAACCATGGTTTCCTAGAACCAGCAACCACGGTTTCTCAGAACCACCAACCACGGTTTCTCAGAACCAACAATCACAGTTTCTCAGAACCAGCAACCGCAGTTTCTCAGAACCAACAATCACAGTTTCTCAGAACCAGCAACCGCAGTTTCTCAGAACCAACAATCACAGTTTTTCAGAACAAACAACCACAGTTTCTCAGAACAAACAACCACAGTTTCTCACAACTAACAACCTTGGGCAAGTTCACTCTACGTTGCTCTAGTTCACTCAACTGTATGAATAAGTACCTGGCTATAGACAGTGGTGAATTTTTTTGTACGAATAGTCTTTGCATATTAATTGCAGTGTGGCTGGATGCTTCCCAGAGGAAGTTGAGATGGTGTTCGATTGAACAGCGCATTGAGCAGTCCTGAGGATTCGATATCGATACTGCACAACATAAGAACTTACGTTTTTACTTTACTTTACCCCTTGGGGTCACATTATTATAAAAACCCTTACCCTAATAATGCCCCATAACATTTATACACACACTCCCACCTTCTACACAGTTATATCATTCCTGGATGCCAAAAACACTTACCAAATAGTATAGTGTACACAAAAACAGGCGTGGAAATATCCCGCCACAGAGAAGAAATAGTCCGCACTCACCTGTACGTTACTTGTGCATGTTCCCACTTGCTGGGGCCAAATGCGTAACGTTTATGTCGAAGGTGTCGTCGAAACTGTCGACGATACCAGTGGCGCCTTATGTGTTGGGCATTGCTTCTGCCCTTCATGATGTCAGCGACGCCGCAACGACGCGCCAGCATCTTCTGTAGAGTTTCTTTGTCTAGTCGCCCCGTCACAGGCAGCTGGGCAAATTGCTGGAACGTCTCGACGGCTTTATTCAGTTCCTCGGCTGTTCGAAGTGCGCCGGTTTCCTGGTCTGACTGTGGCAGGTAGCCAAACTTCATGAGGAATGTCTGAAAACAATCGATGACCACGATCAAGTATATAGACAAACAGACAGACAGACAGACAGACAGACAGACAAACAGACACACAAACAGAAAGACATACAAAGTGAGAAAATTAGAAAGACACAAAAGAGAGGAAGAGTGAGAGAGAGCGAGAGAGTGAGTGAGAGAGAGAGCGAGAGAGAGTGAGAGAGAGTGAGCGAGAGAGAGAGTGAGAGAAAGAGAGAAAAACGAGAGAGAGAGATAGGGACAGAGAGAGAGAGAGAGAGAGAGAAACGAGGGAGGGAGGGAGGGAGGGAGGGAGGGAGAGAGGGAGGGAGGGAGAGAGAGAGAGAGAAATAAAACATAAAATTAAGTACTAAATCTTTATTGCAATAATAAATACTGTAATAAATTATGCTAATTGCCAATTCTTACAATTACTCTAGCAAATGTACTAAACCATAATCTTGAATAATTAAAAATGTTTTTTATTTTACTGGTACTGATAATGTGGGTATTACAAATGAACAGATACGTATCTGGTAACTATACTAGATTGTAATCATATTCATATTTTGTTTACTAAAAAGCAATCCTAATCAACATTTTTTGGGGTGCCACAATTGCAATCGTTGTGAATAATTATTTCTGCTTGGTAAGTTTGTTTGTTTGTTTGTTTGTTTGTTTGTTTGAAGTGAATAAAATATTACCAATATATTACCTAGATCCATGCTATACATATACATAATTAAAATATACCGGGTATGCACTGCTTTGTAAATAATTACAATACTGAATCCCTTCTAGTGTCTTGATTCACATATTTTGTCTGTGCAGATAACCATTTATTATGCTGAAGTGTACTTTTAATAGCGCAGTCTGCTACGGTTATGGTCAATCAAACAATGCTGCAGTGTAATATCAGTGCTGCCATCTGCTGCTTAGTTGTGAACTAAAACTAAACTGAGTCTAGTGTCCCCATCTGCCTGGTTTGCATTGAACCAAATTGCGTGATTACACCTGACATATCGTATTGGTAGACGTATTAGTTAATCTTAGTGCATAATATCTACTTCCTTTACAACGTGCCCAGTTTGTATTTGGTGGTTATCCATACTGAACTTAATTTAACATTATACAGGATTACATCAATGTACAATATCACAGCTCTAAAAAAGTAAAAACGTGATAGTTTATAAATGTTTATAATCAAATAATTATTAATAATATATGTTAATTTGTAAGAGGACATATCTATGACTATGTTTATCCACATCACAATCAGATCTACAGACAATGGATGTTCAAATTTAGCACAGATGTCGTACTCTAGTCTTGCAGCCATTGTAATGAGTTATGAATAATTCAGTTCAGTGTTACCAACATGGCTTCGGAATACATAAATGCAGCGACCAAAATAATGAGTTCGGGTCACTGATTCACTGATGTGTAGAATGATTCACAAATGATGCACTGATTCATTGTTAATATATTTATCAGGGTGTAAACATTGGATTCATAAGTGCAGTCAATCATTATTGATTTGATTTATTAGAGTGAAAACACGTTTTATACACTGTATGTTTGTTTGTGTGTTTGTGTGTTTGATCAGTTTGACATGCCCTTGGTGCGCAAGACAAAAAGAAACTGTGAACATTGGACAATAACACATATCATATGTCAATTCTTTGAACTGTACAAAACATACATATATTCTAGTCTGCATTACTGCCATATCTAAGGTTAAACCAAGGTGAAATTGTGGTTACACCTTTCTCAAATAAACAAACACTCCACTGCAATGTTCACTGAATACAATTTGCCTCAAAGTGTGTTTACTTGAGATGTGTTCACGACTAGTTGTGCACCTGTATGAGCTATACACAGTATGTGTGTTTACTTGAGATGTGTGCACGACTAGTTGTGCACCTGTATGAGCTATACACAGTATGTGTGTTTACTTGAGATGTGTACATGACTAGTTGTGCACCTGTATGAGCTATACACAGTATGTGTGTTTACTTGAGATGTGTACATGACTAGTTGTGCACCTGTATGAGCTATACACAGTATGTGTGTTTACTTGAGATGTGTGCATGACTAGTTGTGCACCTGTATGAGCTATACACAGTATGTGTGTTTACTTGAGATGTGTGCATGACTAGTTGTGCACCTGTATGAGCTATACACAGTATGTGTGTTTACTTGAGATGTGTGCATGACTAGTTGTGCACCTGTATGAGCTATACACAGTATGTGTGTTTACTTGAGATGTGTACATGACTAGTTGTGCACCTGTATGAGCTATACACAGTATGTGTGTTTACTTGAGATGTGTACACGACTAGTTGTGCACCTGTATGAGCTATACACAGTATGTGTGTTTACTTGAGATGTGTGCATGACTAGTTGTGCACCTGTATGAGCTATACACAGTATGTGTGTTTACTTGAGATGTGTGCACGACTAGTTGTGCACCTGTATGAGCTATACACAGTATGTGTGTTTACTTGAGATGTGTGCACGACTAGTTGTGCACCTGTATGAGCTATACACAGTATGTGTGTTTACTTGAGATGTGTGCACGACTAGTTGTGCACCTGTATGAGCTATACACAGTATGTGTGTTTACTTGAGATGTGTGCATGACTAGTTGTGCACCTGTATGAGCTATACACAGTATGTGTGTTTACTTGAGATGTGTACATGACTAGTTGTGCACCTGTATGAGCTATACACAGTATGTGTGTTTACTTGAGATGTGTACATGACTAGTTGTGCACCTGTATGAGCTATACACAGTATGTGTGTTTACTTGAGATGTGTTCACGACTAGTTGTGCACCTGTATGAGCTATACACAGTATGTGTGTTTACTTGAGATGTGTGCATGACTAGTTGTGCACCTGTATGAGCTATACACAGTATGTGTGTTTACTTGAGATGTGTGCATGACTAGTTGTGCACCTGTATGAGATATACACAGTATGTGTGTTTACTTGAGATGTGTACATGACTAGTTGTGCACCTGTATGAGCTATACACAGTATGTGTGTTTACTTGAGATGTGTGCATGACTAGATGTGCACCTGTATGAGCTATACACAGTATGTGTGTTTACTTGAGATGTGTGCATGACTAGTTGTGCACCTGTATGAGCTATACACAGTATGTGTGTTTACTTGAGATGTGTTCACGACTAGTTGTGCACCTGTATGAGCTATACACAGTATGTGTGTTTACTTGAGATGTGTACATGACTAGTTGTGCACCTGTATGAGCTATACACAGTATGTGTGTTTACTTGAGATGTGTGCATGACTAGTTGTGCACCTGTATGAGCTATACACAGTATGTGTGTTTACTTGAGATGTGTACATGACTAGGTGTGCACCTGTATGAGCTATACACAGTATGTGTGTTTACTTGAGATGTGTACATGACTAGTTGTGCACCTGTATGAGCTATACACAGTATGTGTGTTTACTTGAGATGTGTACATGACTAGTTGTGCACCTGTATGAGCTATACACAGTATGTGTGTTTACTTGAGATGTGTACACGACTAGTTGTGCACCTGTATGAGCTATACACAGTATGTGTGTTTACTTGAGATGTGTGCACGACTAGTTGTGCACCTGTATGA
>CM034539.1:62795500-62801698 GCA_020002185.1 Paraescarpia echinospica | reverse complement strand
ATGAGCTATACACAGTATGTGTGTTTACTTGAGATGTGTGCATGACTAGTTGTGCACCTGTATGAGCTATACACAGTATGTGTGTTTACTTGAGATGTGTACACGACTAGTTGTGCACCTGTATGAGCTATACACAGTATGTGTGTTTACTTGAGATGTGTGCATGACTAGTTGTGCACCTGTATGAGCTATACACAGTATGTGTGTTTACTTGAGATGTGTGCATGACTAGTTGTGCACCTGTATGAGCTATACACAGTACGTGTGTTTACTTGAGATGTGTGCATGACTAGTTGTGCACCTGTATGAGCTATACACAGTATGTGTGTTTACTTGAGATGTGTGCACGACTAGTTGTGCACCTGTATGAGCTATACACAGTATGTGTGTTTACTTGAGATGTGTGCATGACTAGTTGTGCACCTGTATGAGCTATACACAGTATGTGTGTTTACTTGAGATGTGTGCATGACTAGTTGTGCACCTGTATGAGCTATACACAGTATGTGTGTTTACTTGAGATGTGTGCACGACTAGTTGTGCACCTGTATGAGCTATACACAGTATGTGTGTTTACTTGAGATGTGTGCACGACTAGTTGTGCACCTGTATGAGCTATACACAGTATGTGTGTTTACTTGAGATGTGTGCATGACTAGTTGTGCACCTGTATGAGCTATACACAGTATGTGTGTTTACTTGAGATGTGTGCATGACTAGTTGTGCACCTGTATGAGCTATACACAGTATGTGTGTTTACTTGAGATGTGTGCATGACTAGTTGTGCACCTGTATGAGCTATACACAGTATGTGTGTTTACTTGAGATGTGTGCATGACTAGTTGTGCACCTGTATGAGCTATACACAGTATGTGTGTTTACTTGAGATGTGTACATGACTAGTTGTGCACCTGTATGAGCTATACACAGTATGTGTGTTTACTTGAGATGTGTACACGACTAGTTGTGCACCTGTATGAGCTATACACAGTATGTGTGTTTACTTGAGATGTGTGCATGACTAGTTGTGCACCTGTATGAGCTATACACAGTATGTGTGTTTACTTGAGATGTGTGCATGACTAGTTGTGCACCTGTATGAGCTATACACAGTATGTGCGATTTCATAAAAAATTGGCCAGGACAGAAAAACTACAAAGTTCTATTTTCATTCGTAACAATACATATCTCCCATTAACAATTACATCTACATGTGATGGTGCAAACGTAACTAATCAACATCTCCAAGGGCTTGTCAGAGGTCATCAAGTGCAGTAAATACACGACCTAATGCATTGATTGACCTCATAATTTTTCAACAGCTGACATGGTTCTCCATGTTGTTCTAATTAGATTTGGCACTAAACACTTTATATGAACTAATTAGTATCTACACCCTCTGTGTACAACTTTTGGTTACCAAAATCTGGTATTATTATCATGTCTCAGTCAAGTACTTGGTAACCAACCTTTTTCAAGGCCTCCCACCAAGCAAACCTAGACGCTGGCCCTGAGGGTGGCCACTGCCAGAGTGCATGTCGTACTCTGTGGTTAATTTACATCTATATTTAACGAGATGGCCAAAACAGCAGAGAATCGACATCCCACAATACACGGAATCACAGTTTGACTTATATGGGCATATAGGTCGGGTCATGCAATTGGTGCAACAGGTCAAATCACATATAATACAAAATGAGCCGCTGTTGGATCGCTATGGCGATATATGTCTCCTACACGCCTTTTAAACATATTTTTCAGTAAACTTCCGATACGTGTATATAAATATTAAAATACTCTATCTCCAAATATCCAGTGTTATCATTTCCACCATTTGCAGCGAACCAGGATGAGTCTTACTTGATTTGACATTTGAACTTTGAAACTGTGTTTGTGTGTATGTTGAAAGCCAGTTTTTTTTCACCAAACATACCTGTGCCTAGTCAGGGTTCTGAACCCAGAACTCTGACACCTGGAGCTGATGCACAAGTCACTAAACTACCACGCCTCATTTACTAGATCTATGCTATTTTCCGGCTAGTCCAGTAACAGGAAGCAGTACACACTAAACAAATGAGAGATTGGATTGAACTCAACTACTAAATCAACTTAACCAGATGTATTATGACAGACACAAAAGGTTGCCATTATGATTCTGCAGTCAAACATGAATTATTAGCATTTTAGTCAAAATAAAATTTTCCTCAACATGGTCTCATATAAGTATAAATAGAAGTTTCTTTTGTTAATGTGACCACGCATAATTCTTTTAATCTATTAGTCTCTCATATATTGTAATATTAAGGGTAATTTCTTATATATTATATCCACTCTGCAGAACTGCTCAAAGCACTGTAGGAATTCACCCCAGACCTCTCATTCGAACATCATTTCGACTTCTCTAAGAAACATACAGCCATGTTGCAATTACTATACAAAAACTATTCTTTCCTCAGTCTATAGTCAGGTACATTGGAAACTATTCTTTCCTCAGTCTATAGTCAGGTACATTGGAAACTATTCTTTCCTCAGTCTATAGTCAGGTACATTGGAAACTATTCTTTCCTCAGTCTATAGTCAGGTACATTGGAAACTATTCTTTCCTCAGTCTATAGTCAGGTACATTGGAAACTATTCTTTCCTCAGTCTATAGTCAGGTACACTGGAAACTATTCTTTCCTCAGTCTATAGTCAGGTACATTGGAAACTATTCTTTCCTCAGTCTATAGTCAGGTACATTGGAAACTATTCTTTCCTCAGTCTATAGTCAGGTACATTGGAAACTATTCTTTCCTCAGTCTATAGTCAGGTACATTGGAAACTATGCTTTCCTCAGTCTATAGTCAGGTACATTGGAAACTCACTATTTAGGTCATCCTTGAGACTGGCTGAAAGTGACCTTATTAGCGAGGTGACCTTATTAACAAAGTGACCTTATTAGCGAGGTGACCTTACTAGCAGAACTATACTTTACTGTATGTGGATATCACTTGGGACTGTCTCAGGTTGACCCTTAATCGTGAGGTGGCTGTATTAGAGAGGGTTTGAGCGAGGTTCGACTGAACACCTTTATGCATGAGTGTGGCAATGTAGTGTGAACAAAATGTACACATCACAGGAAACACAAATGGATGGTGGGCAGAAATAAAGTCACAGGAAAAGTCATGGGAAAAGTCACAGTTTTGCCTAGGAAAGTCACAGGAAATAAAGTCACAAAATAAATTTATTCACAGACTCTTGTTAATACAAAGGTTTAGTCTTGCAAACATGAGCACATTAAAACGGTTTTGACTGATTTATTTAAGAAGAAACTCAAGTGAGCGCAATCAACTCTGAAGAAACTCTGCCAGTCTTTTACATTTTCACTGATAAGTGAATACAATTAAACTGTTTTGATTCTGTTTGATTTAAGAAGAAACTCACTGATAAGTGAACACAATACATGCTGTCTTTATTTTTGATGATTCAGACGAATATTCCAGCCAACTCCACGGAGAAACTCTGCAACAGTCTTGCAGTTTTCTCGTCGATCAATGCACAAATTGCAAAGGCATTCTTGTAGTTGTACATAGCATCGACGAACACACCTGGGTGGTTGGTTGCCAACAGCATCCTGCTGGATAACGGTGCCCACGGTTGCCTGTTCACGCTGGATGCACTCAATGATGCGCTAGATTGAGGGATGGCCAACGAGGTTCACATATGTTGTTTGTACGAGAATTGTTGTTTATGGTGGCTTCATTACAGTGTAGTAATTAGCATTAATTATATATATCGGTTCATATTTAAAGTGGTGTCTTTTTTCCTCTCTGTGACCTTTTTCCTGTGATTTTATTTCCTACATTCAAATGGATTACTCTTACATAAAAGGAAGGCTACTGGTACCCTCTGCCCTTAAGATAAACCATTGTTTACGCTGCACTGCTGTATACCTCTCTCCTGGCCTGTAAATTGAGACACAGTCATGTAATCTGTGCCTGTTACCTTTAACCAGGTCAGTGGCTCCAGAAATGGACAGGGGGCAGCTGAACAGGACCCACTAAACATTGTATACAATTAATGATCCCTCCTGGCCAGACTTTATCAGACTTGATACCAGCACCAGGCCAGAACCACAAGCAAGGTGTTTATGTTATGACACCTAAGTCTGACGTGCATCTTCCAAATGTGGAACATTAACAGTAACAGACATCGCAGCTAGCAGCAGTGTTGTGTGTGTTTTAGTTCCACTGAGCTGATTCTGCAGATCACTGTTTTTACTAAGATATGCGAAGCTGCTGATTCCGGCAATTACGTTTTTGCAAAATATAAATTTTGTTGTCATTTTTGTTGTTTTGATTACAATATGAAATACAAGTTACAGCGCTTCAAAGGACAAATTGGTGCATTGTATTGTATTTATTCAGATTCGAACAGGTCCAGTAACAGGATTGATAACTGAAGCAATACATATAAATAATAAAACAATAGAACAATAAAAACAAAAAGAACAATAAGGACATAAAAACCACAGAATATCAACATAAAATATACCAAGCAAACATTCGTTATACATAGAAACGCTTTGGAATTGAAGATCTAAAGGTTTCAGCTCCTGAATATATATCATAACTTGGATTACTTAAATACAATGTGTTGAAAGTAGTCACACATCTATTCAAAACACAATGTTTTCTAATGTTGATTCTGCTATTGGAAACTCTGAAAGGGATGTAGTTTCGTAGAGATCGTGAAGGACAGTGACATTGGATGGCCCCTACCAGATAGGACGAGTCTAGTTGGGAGTGCACACACTTGTGTAAAAACATAAGATCTGCAACTTGCCTACGATGTTAAAGGGAAGGTAGTCTAAAATGATGGCAAAGTGCAGGATAACTGTCAGAGGAGTACTGTATTTTGGATTTGTAATATAGTGTCCAGTCTCTAATAGTGTCTAATCTCTAGTTATCGCTGGCTATAATATCTTTTAAATAGTCACTCATCTATTTTTAGATCAATAGTTGGTCAAATACACCAAATATAAACATCAATTCAAAACTACTAATATGGGCTTTGGTAAAGTCAAATCTAATTTTGCAAAATCAGTATATTATGTTGAAAGACAAATGTGTATTTGGCTTCAAGCCTAAAGGGAGGCACCTTTTATTACATTAAAATTACCCAATGAGTGGTATTATCCCAGTAGATTGCAGGCTGGATGTTTTCCAGGGAAGTTACATGCTGGGTCTGTGCTCATGTATGGCCCAGAGTCAAGCCTGATATAGGACCCAAGTTATAAATAAAGTCAGTTCAGCATGTCCACTAACTGTCATGACCCCAATAAAAACCAGGTGTCTGATTCAATAAATACAGCAGAGCCTTCTAAAGAGGCCACCCAAGTGACTAAGATAACATGACCTGATTAAAAGGGTGGCCTGATTACAGAGGGTATTAGATAACCAGATATATATATATATATATATACAGATATATGGCAAACATGTGTACATGTGCAAATATTTTCAGTTGTCATTACATTTTGTTTTAAACATCTCTCATAGATTCATAGTCTTACTTGATCATTTTCACTTTCATTGTATCGTTGTTGAAATTGTTGTATTTTTGTAAGGTCATATTCTTGAAATAGGACTGTAATTTAATAAAGTATTATTTTTTAAATGTTTACAACCTCACTTGACCATTTTAGATTTCTACATATTGAAAGACCCACCCACCAAAATGGATAACTTGGTAGATACAAAATGGCTATCTTGAAGTGATCTTGTTCATAATTAGGTCAGAAACCAATCAATCTGGACTTAGTTCAATATTATATATCAGAGAGTGCTACGTACAAGTAGTTCAACCCCTGAAAATTTATTACCCAAGATTCAGAGCATCTAGGAGCAGCATGGCATACTGAGAGTACATCTAGGAGCAGCATGGCATACTGAGAGTACATCTAGGAGCAGCATGGCATACTGAGAGTACATCTAGGAGCAGCATGGCATACTGAGAGTACATCTAGGAGCAGCATGGCATACTGAGAGTACATCTAGGAGCAGCATGGCATACTGAGAGTACATCTAGGAGCAGCATGGCATACTGAGAGTACATCTGCTACTCAAAGTCAGAAACCATAGATGTTGGTAATTTGCAGTTAGCCAGATGGTAGACTTTCTGGTTTAGTGTTATGTCCTGTGCATATTAGTTACTACA